>SZWC01004592.1:80351-93300 GCA_023375785.1 Penium margaritaceum
TTGCCCCTCGTGCCCAGCGCTTCCTCACCCATGTCACCCGATGGCCAGGTGAAGTTGAAGAGTCATGACCCAGCTGTTGTGGGGGAGCCAGTTGATGTGACCACGTATCTGCGGGTCATCGGGTCACTGATGTTCCTGGCAACGATGACGCGTCCAAACATCGTGTTCGCCGTTAACCTCCTGGCCCAGTTTTCTCAGGAGCCGCGTCACCTCCACTTTGAGGCCGCGATCCGAGTATTGCGCTATGTCGTCTCGACCCCTCGGCGAGGCCTCATGTTCCGCCGTCAGCCGTCCATCGTTGCAGTGGGTTACACCGACAGCGACTGGGCCGGCAGTCCAGACGGTAAGAGTCGCACTGGTTGGATCTTTCTGGTCGGGGGCACAGCTGTGTCCTGGCGCAGTGGCAAGCAGGGGTGCATTGCACGCAGCACTGCTGAGGCTGAGTACGTGGCCCTTGGCTCAGGCGCGTGTGAGAGNGGTGTGCGTCCGTGACTTGCTTTCTTTGTCTCTACCTGCACTTCTGCATGTCCTGGGGGAGTCCGTGTGTTGACCGTGTCTCTGCCCGCCCATGTGCACTACGCCTGTGAGTCATGGGGGAGTGTTGGTTTTTGCGCTCATTGTGCTCTGTTGTGTCCTCCCGGCTTGTGTACATCGGCGTGCAGATGACTGACGGCGAGACTCGACGCCGATGGAGTGTCGTCCGGTGGAGCCGACGCACGCTGAGGTCGTCTCGCAGTTCGCTGGAGCCTCCTCTCTCCGGCGACGTGTTCAGCTCCATCGGCAGGCCTCCTCGGAGGTCGCACTACCGGCAGTCACTGCCACCACAGTCGCTGTCTGCATGCGTCCAGCGCGTACTGTCGTGCCTGCATCGTCATGCACTGCCTAGGGTCCCAGTTGCATGTTGCATGGCCCTGTTTGGCAGCATAAACCATCGTGGGCACTACTTGGGTTCAGGCTGCCATAACTCCTCGCTACTATTTTTCTAGCAGAAACTGACCGCACGGCTGCGTTCGCAGCGTCGGTATGATGGTATGGTCCAGTTTTCAGGCAAAACGGACGATGCCCGGGTTTTGGGCTGTCGGTTGTCTGGCAGGCCTCACCGAGAAAACCTGCCAGCCTGAACTGAGCTATTTTCCGATTGGCTGATGAACTGAGTAACAAGCTCTACAGAGCTGGGGGGGGGCTAGAACTTGGAGGGGTCCCCCATTGCTGTTCATTCTTCATTCCTAATCAGTCATTATCAGTTTTCAGCTGCTTTCTGGCGCTAACTCTGGCGCGCGCGTTTCTGAGTAACAAAACCCAGAGCTTCGAGACTTAGACTCTAGAGCAGCAGACTGAGGGGGCAGCTGACTTAAGCAACGAGCGTGGAAGCCCGCACGCTGCATCAACAACGCTGCTGCCCCAACCTGCTGCATAGTTTTCATTTGTTCTGCCATTGGATACATGTGCACAGGGTTACAACCAAAGCAATGGTTCTGGGTCCGGGTTTATGGCAAACTAACACTGCCATGTTCCACGGCATGTACTTGTGTTATTACCTTGTTGGTTGTCATCCTTCTCTGCACTATGAAGCTATTGAAGCTTATGAGACTGAGTGTCTCCCCTAGCCAAACCCTTGTTCTCGAACCTACCTTGCACTCTAGCTCACTGGATTGCGTTGTCACGTCACCGATAGCAGAGCTAGGAAGTTTCCTTGCATTTTCTCATGGTGTCAAAGCAGCGAGACCCTTCTAGTTGAGCCACGCAACAGAGACGAGCACCGACAACAACAGTGAGAGTCACTGCTGCAACCACGGTCCTTGGAGGAAACACCACGTTTGCATGACCCGTCGTAGCACGTAGCAGCAATAGAGACTTCTCCATGACATCAGAAGTGCCGGCATCACCATACCACTTCCACGAGTGGTCAGCGACACAAACAGCAGCATTGTGAGCTACTATGACTGTCACAAGATCATCAATTGTGTGAGAGCAAGACTGCTTTGTCAACGTAGAAGCATGGGCATGGCAGGAACAACGGTAAAAAACATTTGTATTTGAAGTAGAACCATGGCAGTGTGGAAGCTGCTAAGTGGTACCAGTTGCGGAGTGGCAGCACATGGGGCGACGGCCGAAGGAAGTTTCAGACTCCCTCACCGCGCTATCACAATAACACATGTTTCCACTGCAGGGAGGTCATCTTTCAGGTTTGGACTGAGGCAGAGGGTGTCAGATCACCAAAGATTGCCAGGTCCATACACCAGCGAGAGAAATGCAGGGCCTGCTCTTTCATGTACTACATGAGCAGTTGCCAAAATTTTCCCCTCCTTGGGCTCAGAAGGGACTGGGGCCGGGGTGGACCCTTGCAGAAGTTGGGAGTTGGCCCTGGCTATGTTTGCTGCAGGAACCCATGTGATGGGCGGGTCATTTTTGTGGGTTCCACTCCCTCCGTCGAGGATTGTTGGAGGTTGCAGTTGACTTCTTGAGGTGCGCCATGCGTAGTTACACCCAACTCAGGACCAGTGGGGGGACGTAGTTGTGGGCCCTCAACACCATCATGATAGGGACGTATCTAGAGCACTCTGGTCTCATGTCTGGCTTTGACCATGTAGCATAATCGTGGATGTCAGAGTCCCTTCATTTTCTCCATTGAGCCTAGCACTACTACCTTCAAGGGACATCGGCCAGAGAGACAGCACGAACACACCAAAATATTCCGCTCATTTCGGCGGTGACTGTGTATCCTGTGACACAACTGAACCTGTTGGTCTCCAGCCCTGCCTCTACCATTTTCTCCTCCGCTCCCTCTCTCCCACCTGGCCAGGTTCAGGGCGTTGTAGTGGCCACACAAGGGAAGAAGGGGAAGAATAGACGCGGCAAGGGGTAGAGGCAGCCATCGCCAGCTATTAGTGACATTTGACATTCTATTCACTACGACAAGTGTGGGGTCGGTCATTGCTGCATGGAGTTTCAGCAACTCCTTGACTGGCCAACGATTACACGTGGCCTCCAAGCAGCGCATGGATAATGGACATCTTCTAGTACAACACAAGCGGGTCGGACTACAACAACAACAATAGCAAGTGCGCATGCTTCCCCAGGAAGTAGCAAAGACCATGTCCCTTGGGTTAGCATCGTGGCATAGCTTCCTTAGCTGCTGGTGCTTCACATTCATGAAAGTAAGAATGTTTTGATACATTTGAATGGCCCATATTCTGTTTGTCCCGTTGTGTTAGTTGCCCGTGATGATGTTTGTAGGGTAGCTTTGTCGGTGTGTGATGAGATGGACCTGACGATACCACTTGTCCAGATGAGTCTCAGATTTTTGCTATCCTTCGTATTTTGATTACCTCTATTTAGCATCCAGCAGAGGCAGATTGTTCTATGGCACGTTACTCAGTGTCAAAGACAGATCATGAGATGGATGGTACCTGGACCATTGACTCTTGTGCCACCCATCACATAACTTGTCATCAAGGTGGCTTTGTTGTCCTTGGTCTCGATGGGTCTCTTCGATCCGTGCACAAAGGATGTGATAAGTCCTTTCCTGTTGAGGGTCTCAAGTTTGTGTGGCCTGATGGTCAAAATAAACCCTTATACTTTTCTTATGTGCTCTTTTTCCTTGCTCTTGAGCTCAGCTTGCTCTCCGCTCGTGCACTCACCATGATTGGTCTTTATGTTGAAGTCCCTGCTGAGTCTGCCACAATGACTGCTTGCGACGCTTTGTACTACAGTACTCTGTGCCTCCGTTGTGGATGACATGTACTGTGTTTCTCACTATGTCTCCTCTGTCTAATCTCCCCTGTCTAGAGGTGCTCTTGTGTTTGTCACTGGTGTTTTCTCCTCTCAGTACCAATGCTCACTAAATCACCGGTTTTTCCACGTGATCTTGGACACTATGCTCCAGATCATTCAAACGCAACTTGCCCTCAGTATTCATGGGCCTTCCTTCAAGAAGCCTCCCTACACCGACTGCCCTTTCTATGCTCAGGTTAGGATGCATCGCTGCACTTACCTTGCATCCACCTCCCAAGATGTGGCATGTGAGGGGATCTTTCTTGCACGTCTTCTTGAGGAACTGGATGTATACAGATTTGCTACACCCCTACATAGCGACAGCTCGGCCGCACGCTGCATTGCATCAAATGATGGTTTGTTGCATCCACGCACAAAGCACATCAGTGTCGAACATCACTTTGTTCAAGATGCAGTCAAGGTAAGGACAGTGGAAGTGTGTGCCATCAGCGGAATGGCACAACTGGAAGTTTTTCTCATAGGATCTCTTCTTTTACCTTTACTCCTGCTCCAACTATAACAGGTTGAATTTATACCTGTCGTATGTGTAAATATCTGCACATAATCTTCATGTGTTGGCCATGAGTGCGCAGGGCATGCTAGTGCAGAAAGTGGAGACGACGCATTGTGAAGGTCCACGATCCTCACGCAAGCTACACTCCTCACTGGTGGTCGTCTCCGTCTTGACCACATGACCCATCTCCCTCAAAGCCATGGCTCAATGGTAAAAACTCACGATTAGCAATGTGAAACCCACTTTCGTCCCTTTACTTAACACAACAAATTTGAGGTCTTGTATTGTGTAACCTAATTGTGACTTATGTCTTCACACTTGGGTAGGAAAATGATGTGCTATTTGCTACTGACCTAGTCCGGGTTAGTTCTAGGTGACACGGGTTTTTTTCCGTGCTTGTCTTGGGTTTTCGCCTTTGACTAGGCTGACTCGCCGGTGAGCCTCGCTCGCTAGCCAACGGGTAAAGCTCAATTCGCGAGTTCTCACTCGTAGCACTACTGTCACTTGTTACTGCAACACTTGTAGTTTTTTTTTTTTTCCCCCATGGCCGCCACTGCTTCTTACCCTAGAATTCTCTACATTCCACCATTTGATTGGCATTGGGTCCATAGGAATGTCGCAATGGTATCATAGCAAGGTTTGACGGCAAACAGTGGCAGATTGAATCGGCGCCAGGCATTAAAGGAGGGTGGCCAAGTGGTGCGCGGACATACATCTGTGCATGAGGCACTAAGCACGTCGTATGCCCAGTCCTAGGCTGCTCCAAGAGGTTGGAGGCGGCAGGAGATGGAGGGGAGCGATGTTTGAGGGAAAGGGGGCAAGGAATGGAGCTCTTAAGCACTTTTCCCATTCCTCGAGAGGTGACTGTGGAGCCTCCCGGCCCAGAAAGTGGTTTTTCATGACCAAGGTGGCCTGCCAGCTGTCCTAAGGTCAAGAACGACGTATCCTATCGAGCTTCAGGCTCGCGGCAGAAAAATGGGTTTGAAGAAGGCCCAATAAATTGATGCAGCGTTTCTGTTAAGTAGCAAAGAGCGGACAGCAGAGCCAGCACACCCCTTCTAGCTCTCACGGAGGCTGGTAGGTGTCATGAGTGTACTGGCATCTATGCCGGAAGGGGCTGGCGCGAACGCCATAGCTAGCACCAGTGCGCGTGCCGGCCACCGGCGCCACCTCCACCAGAATGACCTGGGACGACCTGAGCAAGGTCATATGTGAAAAGGACTTGATGCTGCCATTGCTAGGCACACGTGATCTTATACCATGGAAGGAAGCTTTCTCTTCATGGGCAGCAGAGCATGGTCTTGAGGAGTATCACCTAGCTCCGCCACCCAACGACACGGACGTGTGGATGCTCCTGAGAGAATTCAATTTCTTGATTGTGCGCTCCTACACGATGAGTAGTACTCTGTCGGGCATTTCTGCTTTGGAGGGAAAGAAGAGGACCCTGAGAACCCTCGCAGTGGTGAGCCGCAACCCCATGACGCATGGCAACACCTGAACACACGGCAGGAGAAACACGGCATGACTTTGGTCATCACCATGCACAAGAATCTTTGCAACCTTTGTCCTAAGACGCGTTTCCCTGTTGCCAAGAAGTGGGATGCTGGCATGGACCTTTGCTGGCACATCATCAGCACCGGCGCCTCGAACACCATCCTTGAGTGGCTGGACCCGGTTCTTCTTCATCCTGGAGAACCGTACAAGGAGTATTGGCATGGACTGCTTTGGAAGCTGAAAGTTGTTAACATCGAGAGCATTGATCTGGCAGAGGTGTTTGAGTAGCTGCGTAACCATGTAGAAATTCTGAGAAATGAGGCACGCGAAGATGAGGGCGCTACAACGAGTGCATTCATGCATCAGGGTCGAGAAACTTCCCTTCAATCGCACAATCATTCAGGTTGGAGGAGGCAAGGGATGCCGGGGAGGCGGAGGAGGCCGATGCGGCCAAGTTGCAGCGGGTGAAGTCACGGTCAGGGAGCGAGGAACTGGACTTGTAACTACTGTGGACAGCCGGGTAGCTTCTGGAGGGCCTTCCTGGCCCTTCATCGCATCATGACTCCCAAATCTTAGCAGAAACCTGTAGCAGTGGGCCAGCCACCGATGCCGCTCTCTCATCCCGGCCAGCATCTGGACCCCTCAGCATGGGTGACTGAAGCTGTGGCAGGGCCTCGTGAGCCGGCACCCTTTGGGCCAGCAACAATTGGTCCACTGCATCTGCAGCCGCCCATGTACCCATCAGCACCAGCTCCATCAACACAACTGTGTCAGGGGGCCTTCTTCATGCTCACTCGTGCCAGTACACCCGTCCCTATTCTAGCATGGGCGCAGAGAGTGTATGCTGAGATGACTGAGCAATAGGAGCCGATGGCACTGCCACCAAGACCAGGGTGGAGTGTGCCCATGGAGCTGCATACACCTGAGCTGATTGCCATTCCACAGCCGCCAGGTCAGGGCACATGTGTATTATCACAAAGTTTGTATTACCTGTGCACGAATGGATTTTTGATACCGCAACATGGCATCATATGTCACCGCATCATCTGCTATTCTTCATAGTGCATGCCAGGCATTATGTTGAGAGTGTGAAGACCGGGACCGGGGAAGTGATATCAGTTGAACGTGTTGGGACAGTAGCTCTCCAGGCAGGGAGTTACGACTGACTGGTGTCTTGTATGCACCCCCCCTAAAAGTCAAGTTCTTGTCAAGGGGGGCAACTAGACCAGCAGGCCAATGTGTCTGCACTTACACAGAAGTAGTGTTGCATGCTCTTGGATGTTTCTGGTGCCTTGCTAGCCGATGGTTTGCTGCACACTGACATGCTGGTGAACCGCCCTCAAGTTCACATTATTATAGGCACTGATGCAACACACACAGAGCTCATTCATCACCGCCTTGCACACATAAACACAGAGACAATTGCTGATTCACTGAAACATACCGAACACACGGTTTTCTTTCTAGTGACTGCCCATATGACCTCAAAGCAAACACATTTCTTGAGTTTCATTAAGATAAGGCACACAAGTCAATTTCCCCTAGATCAGATAGTGTCACCATGAGATCCGTGGCACTTGTACATGCGGATATTTAAGGACCGATGCCGATCCCATCGGTTCAATTTGCGTTACTTCACGTCTTTATCCTCACTGATACCTACAGTCATTTTTGCTGTGGCTTCCTGCTCAAAACCAAAGCATATTCCCAGCTTGCAATTGCTAAATGGATTCTGCTGGATGAGAAATAGACATGTTCACTAGTGAAGTTAAGAATGGAGAGAGGAGGATATCTCCTTGGTAGACTGATGGTAGAACTGAAAGTGAGAGGAGTCGAACATCACCAAACCACAGCAAGATGGAGTGGCTGAATAGCACAAAATCTGACTCTCCATGAAGGTTAATTCATTGTTCACCTCACTGAACGCTTCCAGCACTTGGAACAACATATCCCACAACCACACACGCCAATGAGCCCTGATTTCTACGTACACCTGTTGGATGCACGCACGACTAAACATGTCATTGACACAGATACAACACTCCATACACAGTTCACTGGCAGTCTCTCACATCTTGCCTCGACTACATGCCTTGACATTGGGTGCACAATCAATGTGATTTTCTAGTTCAGCCAGAAACCATGCAACATACACCAGAAAGCATTAATGAATATATTGTGTTATGTGCTGGACATTGCGACCCTTGGTCTGGTGTTTTGCCCCTACCACAGGTCCAGTTCTGGATTTGTACTGTGACGGTGATTATGCTTGTGACTGTGCAGCTTGCAATGAGTTCCGTGCGTGGGGGACAGCAGTCCTGTGGGGCAGTGCCAAACAGTCATGTGTGGAATATAGTGTGGCTAAGGCAGAATACATGGCATTGGGTGAGGCATTGGGTGAGGCAGCATGTGAGGGGATATGGCTTGCACGTCTGATTCAGGAACTGGGCGTGCACACATTTTTTGTACCTGTGCATAGCGACAGCTCGGCCACACGCCGCATTGCAGCGAATGATGGTGTGTTGCATCCATGCATAGAGGACATCAGTATCAAACATCACTTTGTTCGAGAGACAGTCAAGCCAAGGACAGTGGAAATGTGTGCCATCAGCTGGCAGAGTTTCTCACCGAGGATCTTGCCTTTCCTTCACTCTTCCTCCAAGTGCAATACTCTGGATGTATTCCCACCATACTTCCATCCAATAAGGCATGTTAACCCTTGTATATGTTCTTCATGTGGTGGCTGTGAGTGCGCAGGACATGCTGGTGCAGCAAGTGGAGGCGATGCACCATGACCCACGAGCCTAACGTGGCGTATGCTCCTCATCGGTAGTCACCTCCATCCTGACCACATGACCCATCTCCCTCAACGCCATGGCTCAACGGAATCAACTCATGATTAGCCTTGCATGTGAAACCTACAATCAATTCGTCCCTTCACTTGATGCAGAATAGTTTATGTATTCTCTTGCACAACCTATTTGTCACCTGTGTCAGAAAACCTAGATATGCAAACAGTGTGTCACTTGCAAGGTGACTTAGCCCGGGTTATTTCTGGGTAGCGCAGGTTTGTCCACAATTATTTTGGACCCTTGAGGGTTTTTTCCCTCAAATAGGTTGAATTGGAGAAGCTTCACTGGCAAGCTATCACCCATAGCGCTACTGTCACTTGTTACTAGGACACTTGTTGTTCTTATTTGTCCATGGCTGCCACTGCTTCTTACCCTAGAATGCTCTACAATCCACTGTTTTACATACCAGAGGTTGCATTGGTTCCGTAGGAATCTCCTGACCTCTCGAGCACTTCACCCATTGGAATTGGTCCACTCAGAAATTCTTGGCCTGCTTCCAGTCGAGTCCCTCTCTGATTTGGGCCATTACGTCCTCACCTAGTGCTTTGCCCAAATACGGTGGGTAAACAGCCTTTACCAGAATATCAATTTCACTCTGATAGTCCGTCTGTGGCTCGTGATGACTGAGCTTTAGTCTCGCCACACATTGCACACGTTCCAAAACTTCCATGGTCATGAGTTTCTAGACAAGATAGACAAATTCTCTCCTAAGCACAATGTCTTTCACGTGTTCTCTGACCGTTCTACTTTGTATCATAATGGTATGTCGGAGAGCTAGAACCGCACTATGGAGAATTTGGTTCACGACATGCGGTCAGAATGCATCCTTCCTATGTTCTTTGCCTTTAAAGGCATGTCCTACATGACGTGGGTCTGGAACCGGTCTACCGTACGGTCAACTCTTGGACCATGTGACATCATATGAGCAGTGGTTTAGCCATCACGCTGACCTTTGGCTCGCTTGCATATTGGGCTCTCTGGCTTGTCTGATACATCAAGGACCAGCAGCGGTCTCAGGTCTCATCTCGGAGCAACATGTGTGTCTTTTTGGACATTTCTTTGTGATTGAAAGCCTGAAATTTTTGGAATCCTAATTGCCACATCACTGTCGATTCTTGAGAAGCCCACTTATTTGAGGCTTTTACTTACCAAAATTTTTGTAGCATTCTGTCCTTGGTTGCCGAATATGTTCCTACACGTGTGACTTCCCGCTGGATGGGGGAACCTAGGCCTATGGATGGGTCCGTCCAGGGCGTCTCACATGTGGTCCGGTCTCCCACCAATGACGACCCAACCATCATGGCCGTGGGTCATGTGGTCTCGTCGGTCCCCATTGGCACACCTTGTCTTGTGCCTACATCAGTCCCTACGGGCACACCTGGTCTTGTCTGACATTGGGCCATCCGGCTCAGTTTCAAGTATGCCATCCTGGTTATTGCTCCCAAAAGGGAGCAATAACCAGGATACTACCACATGCATCAGATGTCATATTGCAATTCCAACTCCACCATGGGGAATATCTGGTAACAAAATCTCTACGTTCTAAGTTTTAGGCCGATCGAATGGTGGGATTGAGAGATGAATTCTTTTACTTTCTGGGGTCATCAACAGCCTGAGTTTAGGTGACCATGGGCGACGGCTCAGTGCCTCAGCCTGAGAAACAAAAATGGCAAGATGTCCAGGGTTAAGACCTAATGATGTAAGTATCCAAAATGGTCCTTGATTTTACGATTGCTTTGTTAGGGTGTGCTCACTGTGGAAAAGGTACCTCTCCTTACCTTCTAGCATAAGTGAGATCTTACTCTCTTACTTGCATACTAGCTATAGACACATGGAAATTTCCTACAGAATCTTGGGTAATGTGACCACTAGGAGTGTGCCATAAAAGTAATATCTAGCTCTCTAGGTTGTGTGAGATTTGTCAGCCTTGTTTCTAGGCTGATTTCCTCTCTTGTGCAAGATAATGGACATTGTTTAGTGAGCCTCGGCCGCCATAACAATGTGGAGTGGCTTGTGAGAGGGTTGACTTACCCAATTCCTTGTTATACATGTACTCCATTGTTTTAGTGATTCAACCAGCATTCTGAAGAACATCCCATTCCGCTTTAATCCCAAGTGCTAGCTGGTCCAAGACTCCTTCCCTCTTCCAAATCCAACACTTGGAATCAGAGCCATGTTTAACTAGCTTCAGCCATCGTAGGCTTTCACTTTGACGACGTCAATTTGGGATGGAACCTTGGCACATTATGACAATTAACAAGTAATTCTAAAATTTTGCAGGACGGGCTTTTTAACAAGTCCTTCAGTGAAAAGTTCCAACATTCGGATGGAGAGTTATGCCCAAAATGAGGTTGGCCAGTGCTACACTCTTTTCTCTGTGTATGAGTGTCACCTTGTGATGGCCATAACTCTCTCATTTCTTGCTCAAACTAAGAAAATTGCATATGTGACTTATCTTATTATTATTATGCTTTTCATCAGTGCAAAATTATCAACATTCTGGTGATACATTAGATAGAAACGTCATAGGCAACTTGGCTGGTATAATTTAGAGTAGGAGTAGCAACATCCTTTCATAATCCCCGATTGATGACCCTCTTTGGGAGGTTGCTCTGCTTTTTTTAGCTGAGTTTTCCAGTGTTTGACTCATGTTTCCCCAAACCCCAGTCTACTGGCATCTACCTTCTAATTTTTTCCAGACAGTTTTCTGGAAGAAGAAGCAGCAGAAAAAGGGAAACGTCGCCGTCCAAGGACAGTGCTGAGCATCACTCAGGCTCAAAATGGCAGCAACAGGTGTTGTGACCTCAGCCCAGTCTTTGGAGAGGCTAGAGGGACATGTCAGCTTCACGTTTTGGAAGAACCGTACCTGCCTTCTTCTTGAGGAGAGGAGCTCGTGGGAGGTGGTGAACGGCAAAGAGCCGGCTCCAAATTCGCAAGCAATGGGCATCACCGCAGTACAGGTGGTGGCGAGAGAAATTCTATAGAGAATGGAGCAACTAGGGGTGCAGGATCATCTGCAGCAACACCAATGGCATATGAAGAGTGGAAGAAAAAGGACATACATGCCTACAGTCTTTTTACGAAAACTATCTCCAACACATATCTTCAATATGTGAGTGACAAGGCTACCGCAAAGGAGGGATATGATACTTTGTGTGAGAATTATGATAGCAAGGACCCTAATCTTCTCATGCTTTTAGGGGAAAATATAATGGTGTTGAAGAGACGCGCTTCATTTTCCTCTTGCACAAGACCTCAACGAGTGCTGAGACATGCTAGATTGCCTGCTGAGCCTCAACTCGACTTCATCTTCACACACTTAGTGTAGGTAGAACTGTGCCACAACGCAATAAAATACAATGACCACAACAGTAGTGAAACAGCATTTTTGGCTATGGACTCATGCCACCAGCAACAGAAGCAGCAGTCAATGCAGCAAGAGGAAAAAAATAAAGGCAAGATTCACTATGGTAGAAGGAGGGGTACTACAAGGAGCACTTCAAGTTCAAGAGGGACCAGAAGGAGCAGGAGTAGCTGCAGTCAGACATGCAATATACTCCACAAAAATAGGATCAAAAGTCAGAGAAAGAAGCGACAACAGAACCAGTTTGAGTGTGTCACTTTGAAAGTAAAAATTTCGCAAAGGAGGTGCATGACCCTCTCTTCATGGCGAAGTCCGCCATGTTGCAATCTGAGAAGGCATACCTTGTGTGGTACAAGGACTCGGGATGCACCAAGAGTCCGATGCACCACAAGGAGTAGTTCATATTTCTACTGCCAACCACTCCTCGATCCATCACTATGGGTGATGATTGGGTGGTTTGTGCTGAAGATATTAGGATTGTGGAACTTTTGTTACAGACCTCGCATGGCATTGAACTGGAGTATTCCATCATGTATTGTATATACCTGATGCTACATTCAACCTCCTCTCATAATCCTTTCTCACAAGCACAGGATTGTGCATCTTCTTCAACGAAGACTATGGCTACATCCTCAACAAAGATATTGGAGAGGAGCTGGCCAAGTCAGTGAACAAGGATGGCTTGTACCTCTTTCTTGGAGCAACCAAATCGTGTGTGAGCAGATTATTGCAAAAGTGGTCATATATGCCCAATGGTGAGCAGATCATGCACTCACTTTCTAGTGGGATCTTCTAGTGCGCTCAGACACCGTGCACTAGCACCATGCATTGAAAAACTAGTGCACTTGAACAGTTCACAATACAATTCTCTCTCTCTCTCTCTCTCTCTCTCTCTCTCTCTCTCTCTCTCTCTCCCTCTCTCTCTCTCTCTCTCTCTCTCTCTCTCTATCT
>SZWC01004592.1:95379-116585 GCA_023375785.1 Penium margaritaceum
GAGAGAGAGAGAGAGAGAGAGAGAGAGAGAATGACCCCTCGCTTTGTGAAGAAGTGAGAACAGCTCGGACACGTCGTGCTTTGTTTAGCTTTGTTCTTTCACTGTTATGTACAGGGTACTCAGTCATACTTGTTTGTCTCTGTGCAGCTGAAACGTGTGGACCCCGCCACTCATGCTGTGGCCGAAATGGACCAGAAAAAAATGTTTAAGTGCCTTCCTGGCTCCAGGAGCCACACGTCTTGGCTGGGACTACTCTCGATGTATCATTACGTTGGATGGAATGTTTCTGAAGAACGGACACAAGCAAGTCATGCGCGTCGCTCAGTTTTTATACACCAACGACCATGTGTGTTTCATGGCTTGGACCCTGGTTCCGAGTGAGAATGAAGAGTCATGTTTTGGTTCTGCTTGCATCTCAACCGTGCTTATCCCACAGCGTGCAGGGCAGGTGCAGTCATCATCTCTATCAGGGAGGCATGCCAGGCAAAGGCTCTTGAGCGACACCTACCCGGCGCTACTCACACGTATTGTGCCTACCATCTACGCAGGAACGTCGCCGCTGGCACGAGTTTGGCCAGCCCTGCCAGCACGCATGTGCGTTGATGATGGAGGTGGACGAAGACCCAACCATGCATGTGGATGCCGGCCAGACGCTGAGGAATTGGAACAGGACCTACAGAAATCCCATGCCGTCCATTGCAGCACAGGGTATCCAGCCCGCCCCATCCGGCTGGGGACAACCAGGACCGCGCCGAGGCAGGGGGAGGTCCAAGAGTGCCAGGGTAGACCGTGAACCACTGGGTAAGCGCAGCTTCATCTGCCCCAAGTGTGGACGCAAGGATCACACGAAGAAGAGGTACCCCAACCCTGCAGCACCGCATCCACGTGAGGCAGCAGCACAGCTAAGAGCTGACTGTGCAGCAGCAGCAGCAGCAGCAGCAGCAGCAACAGCAGGTACAAGGCCAGAGAAACCAGCAGCAGCACATGACACGGCAGGCAGTGGTATGCCAGTAGAAGGGGAAACGAACAATGACTCCAACCCTGACGACTATGATCCTGAAGCTGAGCCTAGGGGTTCCTCCACAGACAAGGAGGTGGGTGAGGCAGCAGAGGACGACTTCGATGAGGACGTTTTGGACAGTTGCAGTGAGAAATCCCCTGGGTACACAGCAGAACCAGAGCAGGGATTACTGACACAAGAGGAGCATGACGCAGAGGGTGCCAGAATCATGGACGATTACGGTAGTATGGAGGAAGACGGAGAGGAGGAGGCATTTTAAGAAGACAAGGGAGAGAGGGAGATGCAGTGGCTAATTTTGAACACGGTGGAGATGAAGAGGACCATGAAGTACGTGGCATGGATGCACTTGGGATTTAACGTAAGGGTTGGAGGTCTCAGTTTTTTTGTGTGAATATGCATTCGCAAACTTATTTTCATAATGTAGCCCCTCTGAACAATTGCTTCTATATGACTGTGGAGGAGTACAAGTCGATGAGCCCGAAGCTGCTCTAACACTTTGCCTTCATGGAGGAGTCTTGCATATATTGGCTTTGGTTTTGGCATCAGTACTCGCCCAGGGGCTGTGTCTGTGTAGCACAGGGTGGATTTTTTGTGTGTTAGCACTCTGTGTATTTGCTTTTTCTTCAAACTGAAGTTCATCCCTTAGTCATTTTTTTATGACATAATTCCTATCACAATCCTTTAGACATGAACCTAGATGTCTTTCATAACGGACCTCATGAAAATAGTGTTTGCAACCTTAGTGAACAGTTTTTTAGTGACAGTAACAATTGTAGGCATGAAAAATGCTTCATGGCGCATCTTCCATCACATGCAACAACGCAACCGGTGTTTAGACCAGGAGGAACATCATTTCCTGTTCTCTTCAACCTTTGTAACAGCAGACAAAGGAGTGTACTCAAGTCTCGTTCCCACTTTCAACAGTCGCTTAATTCCTTTGTGGTGTAGGAACATGCTACTTGCTTTCTAGAGTGTACGAGGAATGGAGACGTTTCATGGTGAAACTATACTGCAGTACGTGCCTGGAACCATGGGATATGGCACAATCATTGAAGCACGTTCCTGAAGACATCTTCTAGGATGCTATGCTGGAGTTTGACGATGGGGTTGTAGTGAAATCTGATCCCCCCATTGCATCAGGTGGTCATGGGCAGTTATGCTACATGTGTGACATCATCGGATGGATCCACATGCTCCACCCCCATGTTCAGCAGAGGCTTGTAAGCAGCAGGCCAGGTCCAATGGACAGCCCTTGAGCCCACCCTACATTTTTTGCATTCCTACTGCAGACATTGTTGAAAGGAACTTGCTCCCTTGAAGTTTCATTACCCTTTGCGTTCTTGTTTCTATGTAAATGTTTTGTGCATGGCATATTGTTTATGTTTGATTGCTACATAATGCATGATACACTGTGTGTAAGAGTATTAAATGAGAAAGAATTGCAATCCACATACATGGTACTTCACACATAAAATGTTTTTTGCTTATATCTAATGTACCCTATCTTACACATG
Organism: Penium margaritaceum; assembly: GCA_023375785.1. NCBI lineage: Eukaryota > Viridiplantae > Streptophyta > Zygnematophyceae > Desmidiales > Peniaceae > Penium > Penium margaritaceum. The sequence continues at coordinate 97,915 of SZWC01004592.1, forward strand.
CCATATGGTTCAGAGTCTGGCACACCAGAGGGAGTCCGGATGGACCCAGGGCTGCCATTGAGGAGGGCACTATATGGGACGACAATGGGGTAGCTTGAGACCCATGATATGGCACATGTCGAATGGGTCTGTGGGAGGTGGTTCCAAGTTCATGGAGGTTCAAGCCATTATCATAGAAAGCATAGTCAAAACTTTCATAGAGAAACCAAAAAACCTCCATGACATTAATGGCATGTGTCCAATGTCATCACACCAAGTTTCATCTACTGAAACGTCAGACGGGATTGCGTGATGTGTGAAACGGTTTATAACTTAGCACACCAGAGTGGGTTCGGATGGATCCGTGGCTGCCAATGAGGAGGGCACCATATCGGACGTCGATGAGGTGGTTTAACATCCATGAGCAAGCACATGTTGTATGGGTCGGCAGGAGGTTGGCCAAATCCCTTCAAGTCCCACAAGTTCTTGATGTTTTCCCATTTTACCCACACATCAAACATGTTCATGGTGCATGAATCCTCCATGGAGCGGCGGCAAAGGTCCACCTTTCAGCAATAAATGCTGCAAGGATGTCATGACTTTTTTTTGGGTTCTATAGAGTGAAAGACAACTCGAAAATGCAGTAGTCTTTGCTTTTCAACTGGTGTTCTCATGTTTTTTTGTGCCTCAATCGGGCTTTTCCTACCTCTTCGACTACGTCACATCGAGTCTGCCAAAAATGCAAGCGAAGTATCGGTTTGCCTCTTGAGTTGTCACCGGTCGTGTGGACTTGCACAGTTGTCACAAACGGCATCTGCCCATTTGTTGGAAAGATATCCGATGACATGTCGGTTATCCCGCGTACCTCGCATAACATTGATGCAAACGTATCATGAACTTGCGTCAAACCTTAGCCCGGAACACACAGGTTTTGGCCGAGCAGTACCTGTCCAAGGGATGGCATCCGAGCCTTTGTTGCTGGTTTGGTGATGAGCCGCCTGTTTTGCATGTAGGTACCGCTCCTCCACTTTTCACGTGCGAGTCAATAGTGCTTGGGCTATGGATGTATTCTTTCGTTCCTTTTTCTGAATGGGTATTATATTTTATCGCGGAGGGTGCTCGTTGCTTTATTGCAGTGCGTTGATACCTGCGCTATCTCTCATGGTCCATTGATACCTGCGTTATATCAAATGCGATATTTGCATATCAGCTAAAAAAAATGAAAACTGGGTATATGTGACTTCCGCCCTTTTTTAACTTTCAGTGTGATTTCCTTCAACAAATTTTTTAACAATCTGCTTAAGCAGACCCTATTCAGTTGTTCTCCTAGTCAAGATTATTCATTTCTTATTCACCTTATTTCAATCTGGGAAAATAATCATTTTGACACTTCGCGTTTGTCATCGAACTCAATCACCAAGATGGAAGCAAATGAACGAAATCAAAGATTGAATTGCACATGAGACAGAACCTTGTTTCATGTTGCACTCGCGGTTGGTCAAGGCATGACACAAACATGATTCATTTTAAATGGGAACAGACAAGTGCATAGGGAGAAAAAATAATTTATCTACTTCAGGATGATGTCAGACGATGTCATCTTCTGCCTCTACTTCATCCGTATAAAAGAGAAGTTTCTTGGCATGGGGGATAGCCTCATGTTGAAACTCAAGATTGAACACATATGAGAATTTTCCTTTAGCCCAAACTGAATTCACCACCTCCTTACCAAGGATGTGATACCATGCGGTATGAAACCAGTAACATGCCTTCTTTAGGAGGGTCATGCCAATGTTGGTGGCATGTCTTGTCCTTGTGCGCTCAGCTGCCCATGCTGCAAAGAGCTCCTCATTTGTGTTCTTGAGGGGCCTTGTGATGCCAACATCACGTGGCTGAGCCTTGGAAGTACAGCCAGGAGGGATGTAGCAAGTACGCATGTGCGGAAATTTGGTGCGGATCACATTTCTGAAAAGTCGCACCTGCATGTGGATGCCATGCATCAGTGATAGAAAACATTTCCACATCTCCAAACTCAATGTCCATCTCTGCGCAATTCAGGTTTATGTAGTCCTGGACAAGGATCCCTCGCACCTTCTCTCAGATTGATTCACCATTCTCCCATAGGTTGTGTGTGAATGTCAGCAATGTGCCACTGTCCTACAGGGTTTTTGCATGTGGTCTGTGTGGCAGACTCTTGATGCTGGTGGAAGGCTGCATGCGGTGTCACTAGCGGTCTTCACCAAGGCTTTGTGCTATAGCTTTTTCTTGCACGTGCGCTCACTGGCACTATCATGATCACAAAAACATCCAAGTTGATGTTGACGTCAAGCGTGCATTTGACAAGTGGGATCGTCAACAGCAGATTCAGCGGCGACGCCACCGCAGTCAGGTCCTGATTGTACGTTGATGAAGGCACACATGTATCCCTCGAATTGTCCATGGTTTCTGAGATGAGGACAACCTTTTTAGGAAGCCCAACGAGCCGCTTCAATGCCGGTGGGCATGGAGGACCTCCCTGACAAACAATGTCTGCTAGCCAGTGGGCACGTTCCTTGTGTGTCACTCATTGCAGAAAGCGGCCCATGATGGTGCACCAAGTTGTTGGTGATCAAGGCCGTGACAGATTTCAGTTGGTGGTGTAAGCGAGAGATCAAAAAATGACCTTTCAGCGTGCTACGCTTGTAAAAGTAAATCATGAAACGGTTTGCTACTTAGCAAAGCCAGTCCAGCTTTCAAATTTATCCAGATGAATGCACACGTCCACATTGTTCATGGTTCCAAAACTTGGCCGTGGAACGTCCAAATCTTGATAGCAAAGGAGGACCTTGCAATTTCTCATGCCTCCACAAGAGAGGGGGCATATTTGTGCACGAGGGTTTTAAGTACACTGAGTGATGGAACAGGTTTGTCAACAAAATCTAAGATCACGTATTTTCATTGAAAGGATTGAGAGGTGCAACTCAACCAACTATTTGGATGAAAACCACGTACAATATCACAGATCACCTAAACAGGAATTTTGAAAAATAAAAACACACATTCCAAGGTCACTATGGTACATTTCATGTACACACGAGATGCATTATTGATGTGCATCACTTTGTGTTCGATTGGTGGAGAGACAAGTCTTCTCATCATCTGGGTCGCCATGGACATGCAACGGACTGTCTTCCTCAACAAGGTACTCTACATGGTCTATCTGGTTGACTTTGAGGTCTTTGATAAGGTCAGGCACTTGCGCAATGTCTTGTGCAGTCTCAAGCAGACACCTCGGAGCTGGAACCTAAAGGTCACCGGAAAACTGACGTGTGTCTTGTATGTGCAAGGTGACGCAGATCCGTCCCTCTTCCTTTGACTGACAACTCAGTACTTGACTTCCATCCTAGTCTATGGTGACAAATTCTTGATCACTTTTCCTTTGACAGAGGCCACAAAGGAAGCCAAGGTTTTCCTCCAGGGTATGTAAAGGATGAAGGACATCTTTCCGTAATCACCGACGCCGGACAATCTTGCTTCACCAGACAAGATACGCACACTTTGAAGAGCATTTTTTTCACCTCCTCCGTGTAGTTCCCAAAGCCTCTATGCCCATCACACCACACAGGCTAGATGCCCTGAAGGTGTATGATCCAGCATAGCAGGGGGAAACAATGGTCATGATCCTAAAAGTGCACCTCTTTGGCTCTCTAATGAACTTGGCAATGACCACTCAGCCCGAAACTTCCTTCTTTGTCAACCTCCTTGCTTTGATATCATAGTGCCCTCGGGTGAGAGCCCTTCATGCAACTCTGCGAGTAGTACGGTACATGGTTTCCATGTTATACCTCGGAATTTGCTTTTTTCAGCAGTGTTCGGTGGTAGCCAATGATACACGGACACTAACTGGGCTTGGAGTCCTGATGGGCGCAGTCCGATAGGCTAGGTGATCTTGCTCAGTGGTAGTGCTGTGTCGTGATATGATAGCAAGCAAAGCTACATTGTGAGTGGCTCGTCAAAGGCAGAGTACATAGTCTTGGAGGCTGGGGCTGCCCAGGCGGAGTGGTTGCAACGCTTCTTTTGTGAGTTGCGTGGGTCTGTGTCTTCCACCGTTGTGTGCTTTAAAATCCAAAGTGTTCATGCCATTGCTGGTTTATTTCATGCAGACACAAAGCAAATTGTTGGTCAGCATCACTTTGTGCATTATTTGGCAGAGCAACAGGTGATATCCGTCATTTGGGTCAGCACGAACATGCAACGGGTTGAGTTCCTGACCAAGGCACTGGCACGCAGAAAGGTCATGGTGACAATTTGTTCCGTCGAGCTTCGCCCCTTTTCTGAAGGTGGCTTAGAGTGGTGTGTGTGTGCGCATGGAATTTTGAGGATCTTGTTACACGCTTGTGTCAGTTCAGCACGTGTATGGACATGCACACCATCACTTCATTGAGGGGGGTTGTGATGTGAGCCATCCCTGCCCGTTTGTACAGCTTTGACCACTCAGCCGCGTCCCAACTCATGTATCTTCTTATGCGGAGCCAGTTGGTGGTGGAGCGTCATCTGTGATAATTAATTAAGGCACGCAAGCCCATGCAAACATGAACATGAGCTCTGTGTGTGAGTTCACTGCAAAAAAGCAAGAATTTGGCTAAGTCTGGAACATAGAATGTGAAAGAACAAGGAGAGTTTACAAATGGGCCCCTAGTGGGCTTATGTAGGGGCGCCGGCAGCTAGCTCCACCGGGCCCCGTCACCCCCGCTGAGCCCAAAAAAGTCAGCGGGGAGAGCACACTGCAAATGCCATGTGAACAACAAAGGTGGTCTCCTTGAGGCACCGGAATAGCTCTCCGAGTGCCCGGGTCTCGACCATCGAGAAAATACGAGCAGTGCTGGAAACACTCAAAACTAGTGTCCAGACATTGCAAACGGCTTTCCAAACATCGAAAGCACTACTACAGTCATCGGGTCTCCTTGTCGTACCGGTACAGTCCATCGGGTACGCGGGTCTCAACCTACCAAGAAAATCCTCCTAGCTCCCGACAAGCCAACCAGGTTGCCAAAACTAATCGACCGCGTCTCGCCGGCGCTGTCATAGGTACTCTAGAAGTCCCGGGACACTCCATAGGCCCTTTGTGTCGTCACACTCTCCTCTATCCTATACCACCAACGAGTGGTATATGGGTAATCCATCTGCGTCGCTCGTGACAGGTGGAAGCCACCCAAACCAACAATCTCCCTGGCTGACATGGCCGTCAATGCCAGAACAAGTGAGCCAAGGCACTGAACAACAGCGTATGAAAAACCACGGTCTCCACCAGTCAACCACACACACACACATATACATCTGCTACCCATCCAAGCACAAAGGCTCGGTCCGAAGTCCCTCTGGAGCAAAATGAAGGTCATAAGGTCTCTACACAACACTGGTACATCCTACCAAGTATCCGGGTCTCGACCATCCGAGGATTCATGCACATCACATACAAGTCAAACAACAAGAGGGTCTCCTCGTGACACTAGCGGTACCAATGTCTAGGCCTTGACCACTATGAGCAATCCAGCTCGCATGCACATGCCACACGCAGTATGGCCACACTCGAAGACACACGATCACATGGTTTCCTTGTGACACTGGTACAACCCACCACGTGTCCGGGTCTCAACCAACAGAGTGCTACCATCCACATGCAACTGTGTAGGAACGTAGTATGAGCCATACGTCGGCTGATGTAGTATGCTCATGGAAGAGCATGGACCCCTCGCCATGCATCTCCCATGACGTCGCGTCAAGTCAAGGTCCACAAAATACTCCTGGGCAGATGAACCTGGCACCGATGTCCTCGATAGGAATCCTCATACCGTAGCTCAAAAAGAACAGATCATGGGCACTAAAACATGTGGTCTCTCCATCACACAGAGACAGCTCCTCCTATCATGTACAAGTATGCTCCCACCCTCAAAGACGAAGTGGTGTCTTTGGCTACGGCTCCTCATGTCGCCCCTGCATCACTTGGAGTGTACCAATCCTTGTGTTATTGCCAAGGGTCCCAACTCACAGTCTCTACTCTCTACGCTTTACCGCGATGCATCTGTATACGCTAGAGAAAATGGAATAGACAAGCAGCACGCAAGCGTGGATGAAGTGGCGGAGCTGGCCTCGGAGGCAAGGTAGAGCACCCTGAAGTACAAGGGTGCACTGCCACAAGAGGAGGAGCGCTGGAACGACAAACTAGACCACCACACATGGATGAAAATGACGGTGGAGGAAATGAAGTGGATGGATAAAGGTGCTTGATGGAAGCAGGATTAGAAAGGGGAGCGGTGATGGAGTCGTTGGGAATGAGGATAGCGAGAACTGAAGGCATGCTCACCTCTCCTCTGATAGTGTCTCTATTTGACATCACACTCAGAGCTGGTACAGGATCCTCCCATGTGATGATTGTGGAAGGTCCTGATGGTGGAAAGCTCATGTCACTAGGAGTGTTGTCCCCATGCGCTGACAATCACTCTTGTGTTGCCATCACCTCCCGCTGAAGCATCTCTACGCGCTCCTGAAAGTCAGTGTAATCTGCCTCGGACATGCGGAGGTGGCCCATGTCTGCCTCGTATAGGACCAACTGTGCCTCACTGAATGCTGCATGCGTAGACCGTAGAACTTGCGAGCACAGCTCCATCTACGTCTCTGCTGCTAAAGAAGATGGAGCCAGTGCGACTGCATCCTCCTGGGTATAAACCAATCTCACAACATGCTGAGATGTTGGAAAATTGGATGCAACTGAAGGTGTTGCATCTCGACCGCAGCTCTTGTCTATCAGATGAGGAGGGATGATTACTCGCGTGCCGAGAGAGAAGGAGAAGGTAAAGTCATGTGACTCCACGGAGCATGTGGAAATGTCGTCTGTGCAGGTACTACCGTTCTCATCGTTGATGTAATCTGAAGTGTCACCAACAGATGAACACAGGAGGGAAAACCTTAGTAGTTGCTGATTAGGTGACTCCATCTGTCTAGTCTAGTCTGTGACACTTTCCCCAACATCCGGCACGGTGGATACAGCCATGCAGGATTCCGGCTCGGCAACTGATCCAATGCACGTGAAGGAAACTAGCAAGCGCAGCTGGAGCTCACATACTGTCTCGCCGGGAAGACTAGTCATTGTCACCCAGTCAATGATGGATTGAGGACCATCATCTGAATGAGTCATGTGTGCCGCTGCTCTGTCGTGTGTACTGGACCCCAGAGACTCTGGGAACATGGATGACTCGTGATGCTGAAGCTGGTCCTTGGGTAACGCCGATGAGAGGGTCGATCTTGCTCTGTCTGCTATAGCACAAGATCCGATGATTTCCCTCAATAATGTTGCTCTTAAGAATGCCTCAACCTGTAAACGACCAACTGGTCCACTCTACTCATGCACTGCGACCACTGCCGGGCTGGTGTGAGCCTCGTGCACCAATGCCCCCGGAAGTCAGAGGCATCCCGCGCCGTACGGGACTCCTCTGCCACCACCGAGCCGCCACCAGTTGGAGCCACAAGTCGTACCACCCAAGGACGCAGGGCCTGTACCGCTCCTAATACGATCTGCTGTTGTAGAACATCCGGCTCCTACCCAACGTGGAAGTTGGCCTCAATACAACACATGTCTCCTCCACTACAACCGTTGCCGGGCTTGTGTGAGCCTGCTACACAAAATCCCCCAAAAGTCCGCAAGAGGCATCCTGGACCATACGAGGCTCATGTGCCACCATCGGGCCACCACCGATCAGAGTTATGAGTGGCACCGTCCAGGGACGCGGGGACTACACTGCTCCTGATGGAACTTGCTGCTGCGGGAAGTCCGGATCCAACACGGATGTGGAAGTCAAGCTCGATGACATGCAAGTCTCCACCATCAATGCCATGTAGGGATCAAACTTCACGTCATGTGCTACCATCGTATCATCTGCATCTGCCTGAGCTGACGTTGGGGCACCACGGTACGACAAAGGTGCGGACCTTATCGCTACGGTCACAACAGGCAATGTACGGTAACCACACTCCCCCTCGACGGGTATAGCAATAGAAGCCAAGGAGGTGGAGGATCTGTCAAGACCAACGCATGCACGACATGTGGAGCACTGACGCCTACGCCGTGCGTACACATGGTTGGAGCGAGTACGTGAAGAGAGGCCATCACGAGGAGGCATCGTGTTAGCAGAAGAGTGGAGGATCGAAAGGATGTTGGCAGCCTGCGACAGGCCGGTAGGTGAAGTTGGAGGGACATCATTAGATGAGAAACGAGGAGGAGAAGATGATGCAGATGAGATCAAGGAGGTCGTTGACAAACTAGTAGCAGAAGCACGCTTGGTGACGGCGAGGTCACAAAGCTGCGGCACCATCTGCTTTAGGGCCTAAATCTTGGCGAATATGGGCACCAGAGGTCCAGTGGGGGGGGATCTACCAACTCCAGCTGATTCGCATGCTGTGGGGGAGGCATGCTCGTATGAGGCCGAAGCCAAAGTGGATGCCAACCTCAAGGACGTGTCCAGCATCGACGCCAACCGTGACGTCCATCACCACAGTAGTAACAGGAGAACACACTCGACACCTACTCCCATGACTGCGCACTCATCTCGCACGCCTGACAATGGGGGTTGCGATCAGCACCTGCTCCCAACAATAAAGCACCAAGCCTCGGGAGAGGATGGAACAAGTACAGACCATCACTCCGACGGGTCATGGTGTCAGGGTCAGCAATCGTGACCTGATCCAATCAGCTGCAATACCACAGCACGTCAGGAAAAACGTGCAGTTGACCCGCCGCAGCTGCTACTGCTACCACTCAACCTACACACCAATACCACCGGTGTTTTGTAATTTTCATTTGGACATAATAACCCTTCCATCCAATGTGCGAGTGGGTTTGTGATGCCCCACCCAGCGAAAAAATTATATTGACGCCCTGCCCAGCGACTTAAAAAAAAAAACTGCCCTGCACACTCGCTTCACCATGCTCGATCAGCGGCATGCGCCGTTGATCAAGCAAAGTGAGGTGGGGCATGTTGACCCCCTTCGTGACTCTCACTCCCATGTGAGAATCGCGATTGAGCGATGAGCTCTTTGTTTTCTTTTTTACACGCAAACCCCCTAGTTTTATCTAAGGTTTTGTACGTTTTGCACGGACGGAGCCCGCACAAAACATAAAACCCTACATCAAACTATGGGGTTTGCGTGTAGGGAAAAAAAAACAAAGAGCTCATTGCGATCGAGCAAAAATGCCCATTTTTTACATCGAGCGAAAGTGCTTGTTTTGTTTTTTTTCCTGAATCGCAAACCCCAAAGGTTTCACATGAAAACCTCAGTCAAACCCTATCCCAGGTTACATGCGGGGTTTTGGGATTTATTTTTGCACGGGCTCCTACTGGCCCACGTGGTAGCGGGTCCCAGCAGGTTCCCTTTCAACGCATGGGGAGTCTCGGACCCCCCATGCAAACCATATGCAAACCACCCCCCACGAACATTCACAAAACCCTCGAATGAGGGGTTTGTGAATGTTGAAAAAATAGATGACGTCAACACGTTGACGCTGCATCGCATGCAACGTCGACATGCTACAATTTCTCGCTTTCCGTAGATCAAGTGTTAATATTCTCAGGCCAATGTGTAGGGGAGTGTTATTCTTCCGAACGCCGGATAAGATGTTAATATTCTTCGGATCGTCGGGTAGGACATGCACACAATCAAATTTCATGGGTAGTCCCTCCTTCTTTTGGGTGCGGTGGTCCCCATTTTTCTTCCTCTTTGTTGTTCTTTTTTATTCACCATATGCCCAGGTGATATATCTAGGACCTATTGCTCTGGATTTTCTCGGGTGCTCCTTTTTTCTGGTACCCTCTCCTCCCCCTTTTGTTTTGCCTGGTTCGACCCTCGTAGTGAGCACAGCGAGCTTCTCGGGAGCTCGCCGATTGGCTGGCTCACCGATCGGCGCGAGCTCGCTTGGCGGCGAGCTCCACAGCGAGCTTGCCGGTGAGCTCAGCAAGCTCGCTTTGCGAGCTCACTGCCTAACAGCAGGAAGCTGGAAAGCAGCTTCCCTTCCGCCAAGGCGAGGGGGGGGGTGGGGTAGGAGGCAACAGCAGCGCAGCTACCTCTGCCACTGCTGATGTTGCACGGTGCGTGCAGCTACCCTCGCACGCTCCTGCTACAGCTTCTCCCCCCCTCCCGTTGTTGCTGTTGCTACTACTGCTACTACTGTTGTGTATGTTGTTGCAAATGCTATTGCAAATGCTGCTACAGCTTCTCCCCCTCCCCTCCCGTTGCTGCTGCTGCTACTACTACGAATGCTGTTGCGAATGCTGCTGCTACTGCGATCTGCACCCACGAGATGCTGCATGGCAAGCTGTTGCTGCGGGCTGATGCGCCAGCAGTAGCAGCAGCATTTGCAACAGCATACGCAGCAGCAGCAGCAGTAGCATTCGCAGCAGCAGCGTGCCGCTTCCTGGAAACCGACCGCGTCCACACGCGGCGCACCCAACAGTGGCTGGCTCTTCGATCACCGACACCCGTCAATGCGAAGGCCCCTCGAGCTTCGCGGTGACAGGCTCTAGGCTACCAAGCTGCGGACGACACAAAACCAAAGATGGGCCCAGGGTGTAGCCGGGTCCCCTCCTTGGCAGCCCCTCTCGAGGCCACCCCTGCAGATCTACACCTTTTACTTTCTTTTAATTTTATTTTTTCTTTCCCTTTCTACTTTGATTTATTTTTTGCTTTTCTTCTCTCTCTTTCCTCCCTTCTCTTCACTACTCTTCTTGCCCTCCGGGTCAAGATCCGGCCATTTGGGGAATTGTCCCCCTGCCTCGGGAGACCAACGGTCATGGGGAGTGAACCCGGACTCGTCAGACCATTTCACTCCCTCATAGGCCAACCCTGGGGTTTTTCCCTTGGGTTTCGCACTCAATCCTATTTTTTGTCATGATCTATCCGTTTTCTTGCTACCCGGGTACCCGGGTTCTTGTTCCAACACCCTGACACATCTCTCTGTTTCCCGGGTGGTGCCGTGAACACGTGGACATTTTTCTCGTGCCCTTGACTTCCCTTCCCTTACCTCTTCATTCTCTTCTCTTCTTCTCTTGTGTTCTTTCCATTCTCTTCCCTTTGGTCGAGACCCCAATGCTTGGGGATTTGTCCCGGCACTGTGGAAGATCATTCTCAGGTTCTCCTATCACTTCTTCTTTCTTTCTCTTCTCTGAGCTGTCCGTTCTCTCAGCATGGCATCGCCGGCAATGCCTCCACCCGGGGTGGCATGGACACCACCCTACTGGGTCCCCTCGTTCTATGGGCCGCCCTCACCGTTCTACACAGCTCCTTGGTGGCTTCATGCACCTGCTCTCCAGGCGTTCCCTTTCTCTCCTTTGACACCCATCTACGGGTCTGGCCCGCCGGACATGCGGTCTTCTTCGGTCCTCTCCAGGGACTCTCTCCCTCTACCTACACGCACTCGACCTGCAGCGGTCTCCTCCGGTGTGAGTCTAGCGGTTGGGTCTGGAGGTCACCACTGTGAGTTGGATGGAGCCCTTCGGGGAGCGTCGTTGGGCAGTCTGGTTGATGAGGGTGCATGGATTGAGGATTGGCAGCATGTCTCTTACCCCCGTCACTTCGCAGCTTGTCCTGATCGTGCTCCACCTTTTGCGGGTTTCACTGGTAACGTTGCCGCATGTCATGTCACATCACCTGCACGTGTGTCACACGGGTTCTGGATTATTGATTCTGGAGCCACTCATCACATGACGTCGTGGCGTCTCGCATTTTTGTCGTTGGGGCCTATTGGTGACGTACGGTTTGTTCGTACTGGGTCGGGACAAATGCTCCCGGTCCAGGGTGTCGGCATCATGCGATTTGTCGGACCTGGTGGCCATCTGTTTCTGTCTGATGTGCTGTTTGTGTCCGCACTTGAGGTCAGTCTGTTGTCTGTCACTACTCTTGATGATCAGGGTATGGATTTTGTGGTGTCTCGTGGTGTCGGCACTGTCTCCCTACAGTCCTCTAGGCGTGTTGTTCTTCGTGGTCTCCAGTGTGACAAACTGTATCGTGTTCCATTGTTTACACCCACTCCGACCGTCACTACATCTGCTCATGTCCATGTTGCTCCCTCATGTCCGCCGGTTTGGACGCTGCTACCTTGTCTGCACCCTGCACTGCTGATTGCATGGATTGTGCACAAGGCAAGATGCATCGTGCCCCATTTCCCGTGTCTGTGTCCCGCACCCACGAGCCACTCGTTCTCGTCCATGCTGACGTGATGGGACCCTTCCCGGTTGAGTTTCTGGACAGTGGTCGCTACGTCCTTTGTCTCACTGATGATTACTCTTGTTTTCGCTGGACTTACTCACTCCGCTTGAAGAGTGACGTCGGGCCTACGATCGAGTCTTGGCTCGTCCAAGCGGAGCGTGTGTGTCAACGTAAGCTACAGGTATTTTGCTCCAATCGTGGTGGTGCATTTATTGGCTCCACTCTCCGCTTTCTCACATCGCTTGGTGTTCGCTTTGAGTCGTTTGCTCCCTACACCCCACAACAAAATGGTGTCTCCGAACGTTGGAACCGCATACTAGCTAACGGTGTTCGCACCATGCTTCTTGAGTCTGGTCTCTCTGAAGCCTTTGCCTATGAGGCCATGAAGTACATGACATGGGTGTGGAACCGTGTTCCTCATGATCCACTTCTCCACCATGTCACACCGTACGAGCGCTGGTATGGTCGCCGCGCAGACTTGCGTCTTGCTCGTGTCTGGGGGAGCGTCTCATGTGTCTGGCTTCCTGAGGATCAGCGTGATGGGAAACTTTCACGTCGCGGCCGCATTTGCCTTTTCCTTGGTATCTCTTCGCAGTCCAAGGCCGGGCGCTTTTGGGATGCTGATCGTGCGTGCGTCATTGAGTCTCGTGACGCTCTGTTCTTTGAAAACAAGTTCAGTCATGACATTGTCGACACCGTCACCTCTCTTGTCCCCGCCTCTCGTGTCAAAGATGTTCGTGGGCCGGCCGGACTGAGGGGAACATTTCCTCCCCATCTCCTTCTCCTTCCTATGTTCCATCTCCTCTGTCCTCTGCATCCAGAAGAACATTGTTGTCGACATCCTCACCGGCCCCTGCGGATGTGTCCTCTTTTCCCGTCGCACCTACTTCTTTGCCTCTGTCTGGGTCGTCGTCGTCATGTACACCCTCATCGGAATCTCTTGCTTTGCCTCCCGTGTCACCTCCTGTCGTCTCACCCGTTGCCGGGTCCCCTGCTGTCATGCTGACGCCCTCGTCGTCCCACTCTCCAGCGTTGTCACATGACTCCTTGCCGACCTCACCACCTGCCACTTCTCCACCTCCGGCCGATCCTGTCCAGATTCCCTTGGCGACGGACCCAACCGCACCTTTGCCATTGTCCGACCCCCTTCCCGTCAGTCGTTCTTCGTGAGGACGTCTCCGGCCCTTACCGTCGCGCTCTAATGCTGCTCCCTCTATGAATCGCTCTGGTCCGTCCTGTCCTACCAGTCCTTCTCCTCCAGGTCATGGACTCGCTCCTCCTGACACTGGTCTCGATGCACTTGGACTGTCCGCCTCCGTTGTTCAGCCAAACTCTGCAATCAGCTACTCTCTGCTCGTGGTTGAGTTCCCGCATGCCGTTACGGCCGCTGATTCTGGTCGTGTCTCTCACCCTGCCTCTGTTGCCACTGCCCTGACCTCTCACGGTTCCACAGCACTCCCACCAGATCCGGACACTGTCCGTCAGGCGCGCTCTGCTCCTGATGCAGCCCTCCGGGAGCAGGCCATGCGCAAGGAGCTCGATGCCATCACAGCGCATGGGGTCTACAAACTCATGGACCTTCCGCCTGGTCGCAAGGCTATAGTTTCTCGTTGGGTGTACAGGCGCAAGCGCAAGCCGGATGGCGTCATTGAGCACTACAAGGCTCGCTTGACGGCCAAGGGATTCTCCCAAGTGTTGGGCGTGGACTTCGATGCCACTTTTGCCCCTGTGGGAAAGTACACCACTGTCAAAGCCCTCTTAAGTTAGGTGGCCCAACATGACTAGGAATTGCACCAGATGGACGTCAACAACGCATTTTTGCATGGTCGTCTCGATGAGGAGATCTACCTCGCCCAACTTCTTGGCTTTGACGATGGTTTTGGCTGCGTCTAGCGTCTCCGCAAGGCATTGTACAGGCTCAAGCAGTCTCCGCGCTACTGGAACCTCGAGATCTCTGCCACCCTTGAGCGCGGTGGCTACCGTCGCAGTCCCGTTGATCCTGCTCCCTTCGTCAGTGCTCCTACCACACCGTTCGTTGCCGTCCTTGTCTATGTGGACGATCTACTCATCGACAGTCCTGATCCACAGGCTGTCCATGTTGTCAAGGATCTCCTCCAGTCAGCGTACAAGATGAAGGATCTCGGCCCTGTCTGCGTCTTCTTGGACATGGAGATTGGGCGTGACCGTCAGCGTTGCACCCTCACCGTGCACCAGGCCGGGTACGTCCGCACTCTCGGGGAGCGGTTCGTTGATCTCCTGGCCAATGTTCCCCATGCGTCCACACCTATGAAGCCTGCTGGACAGCGCCTTCTGAAGACCGCTGACCCTGTGCGGTTGGGGGAGTTGGTGGACGTCACGACCTACCTCCAGGTCATCAGGTCTCTGATGTTTCTTGGCACTACTACACGTGCTGATGCAGCATTTGCTGTCAACTTCTTGTCCCAGTTCTCCCAGTGTCCATGTCGCATCCATCTCGAGGCGGCATTGCATGTCGTCCGCTACATCACCTCCACACCCCGTCTCGGCCTGTGTTTTCGCGCCCAGCCCTCTGTCGTCGTCGATGGATACACGGACAGCGATGGGCCTCAAGAACGTGACGCGCACAGGCGGTCGGGTTACATCTTCCTCATCTGTGGTACCGCCGTCTCTTGGAAGAGTGGTAAGCAAGGTTGTGTCGCACGCAGCTCGACTGAGGCCGAGTATGTTGCTCTGGGTGCGGGTGTTTGTGAAAGCATTTGGTTGTGTCGTCTCATGCAGCAGCTGCGCTAGCCCATCCGCTGTATCACCCTTCGCTGCGACAATGAAAGCACTCGCCGCAGAGCTGCGCACCATGGCATGCACCACACTTGCACGAAGCAGAACATCGAGCATCACTTTGTCCATGAACGCATTTCATCTGGCGATGTGCGCCTGATCGAAGTTGACACGCGCCAGCAGCATGCTGTCTTTCTCACCAAGGCCCTCTGCAGTGGAAAGTTGAAAGTGATTGTGCATGCTGTTGGTCTCCAGTCTCTCCGTGTTGACCCTGGTTGATGTGTCTCCGTCTCATTCCGCTCTCTCACCCTCTTCCCTCCCGTGTTGTCAGTTCTCGTGCTGCTGTGGCTCCTTGCTCCTGCTCGTGTCTCCTCGACTCCTTCTATGTGCCCCTTGTGCGCTTATGGCGTCTAGCGTCTACGGGTCATGGGGGGGTGTTGTTATGTCAGTGTCTTGGTGACCTCTGGACTTGACGCTACTCACATGCAGGCAAGCTGTTGTGGTCAACAACCATCTCAGCGATCTCAGCTTCACCTCGCACACTCCTATGTGCACACAGGAGTTTTCTCGGTTGCCCGGTCACAATGGTCCATTTCTCGACATCATCAACTTTGCCCTCTGCTAATCTAGTTTGGTAGAGCTTGTCTTTTTGCTTCCGTTGTTTCTTTCCGTTTGTCATTCGGCCACCCGAGTGCACTGTACTGTTGACGGGTTCTGTCTAATTGCTGTTTGGACAATGGTAGCTACTTTCCTGGATTTTCCCATGGACCAGCTGTCACGCGGCTTGCACTTGCACTGGCCGTACCGAGAGCGGAGGGGATATCCCTCTCTCTCGCTCATTGTACTAGGTAACTTTCATTCTTTCAACCAGATTTTTGCCGTCTCCACCATTCTCAACGCCGTCTGTTGCATTGAGTCCCTTACGACCCACACTCTCACACAAGACGTCGTTAAAGGAGGTTTCTTTATTCCCTCACCCGGGTCTCGGCCACCGAGAAAAAACGAGTAGTGTTAGAAACACTCAAAATCAGTGTCCAGACATCGCAAACGACTTTCCGAACATCGGAAGCACTATTACAAAATGGAAAGCCTAGGCAGCGAGTTGGGGCAGCAGCGTTGTTGATGCAGCGTGCGGGCTTCCACGCTCGTTGCTTAAGTCAGCTGCCCCCTCAGTCTGTTGCTCTAGAGTCTAAGTCTGGAAGCTCTGGGTTTGTTACTCAGAAACGCGCGCGCCAGAGTTAGCGCCAGAAAGCAGCTGAAAACTGAAAGTAACTGGTTAGGAATGAAGAATGANCCTAGGCAGCAGGTTGGGGCAGCAGCGTTGTTGATGCAGCGTGCGGGCTTCCACGCTCGTTGCTTAAGTCAGCTGCCCCCTCAGTCTGTTGCTCTAGAGTCTAAGTCTGGAAGCTCTGGGTTTGTTACTCAGAAACGCGCGCGCCAGAGTTAGCGCCAGAAAGCAGCTGAAAACTGAAAGTAACTGGTTAGGAATGAAGAATGAACAACAATGGGAGACCCCTCCAAGTTCTAGCTCCCTCCCACTAGTGTAGAAGTTGTTACTCAACTAACCAGCCGATCAGAAAATAGCTGTGGACCTATTTTCTGGCAGGCAAGGTTTTCTCGGTGAGCCCTGCCAGACGCCCGACAGCCCAAAACCCGGGCGTCGTCCGTTTTGCCTGAAAACTGGACCATACCATAATACCAACGCTGCGAACGCAGTTGTGCGGTCAGAATCAGCTAGAAAAATAGTAGCAAAGAGTTATGGCTGCCCGAACCCAGGCAGTGCCTACGGTGGCCCATGACGCCGAACAGGGCCATGCAGCATGCAACAAGGACCCTAGGCAGAGCATGACGATGCCGACGCGACGGGACGCGCTGGACGCATGCAGACAGCAATTGCGGTGGCAGTGACCGCCGGCAGCACGACCGCCGAGGAGGCCGGCCGATGGAGCTGAGCACGTCGCCGGAGAGAGGAGGCTTCAGCAAACTGCGAGTAGACCTCAGCGTGCGTCGGCTCCACCGGATGACGCTCCATCAGCGTCGAGTCTCGCCGTCAGTCATCTGCACACCGATGTACACAAGCTGGGAGGACACAACAGAGCACAATGAGGGATGCGCAAAAACCAACACTCCCCCATGACTCACAGGTGTAGTGTACATGGGCGGGCAGAGAAACGGTCAACATCCAGACTCCCACAAGGTACGCAAAGACGCAGGCAGAGACAAAGAGGACAACTCACAGACGCACGCCGACTGAACTCACATCCTTCTTGAACGAGTCCCTCTTCAGTGCCTTGGTCAGGAAGTCAGCTAGCTGTCGTGCTGTCTCAACCCATACGATGTTGATGCTGCCGTCATGCAACAACGAACGCACATAGTGATACTCAACATTGATGTGCTTTGTGCATGTGTGATGCACACCGTCATTGTCGGTGATGGCCATGGCACTCTCATTGTCACAATGCAAGGTCATGGATGCGACAGACTGATGCAACTTGGACAGCAGACGACGCAACCACACACTCTCACACGCGCCTGAGCCAAGGGCCACGTACTCAGCCTCAGCAGTGCTGCGTGCAATGCACCCCTGCTTGCCACTTCGCCAGCACACAGCTGTGCCACCAACCAAAAAGATCCAGCCCGTGCGACTCTTACCGTCTGGATTGCCGGCCCAGTCACTGTCGGCGTAGCCCACTACGACGACGGACGGCTGACGGCGGAACATGAGACCTCGCCGAGGGGTCGAGACGACATAACGCAGCACTCGGATCGCGGCCTCGAAGTGGAGGTGACGCGGCTCCTGAGAGAACTGGGCCAGGAGGTTGACGGCGAACGCGATGTCTGGACGCGTCGTCGTCGCCAGGAACATCAGTGACCCGATGACCCGCAGATACGTGGTCACATCAACTGGCTCCCCCACAACAGCTGGGTCATGACTCTTCAGCTTCACCTGGCCATCGGGTGACATGGGTGAAGATGCGCTAGGCACGAGGGGCAAGTCCTCGGCAAAGCGAGTGGACAGGATGTGCTCATAGGCAGCCTAATGGACGTGCAGGATGCCCTGGGAGTGATCATGCTCGAGCTCCATGCCCAGGAAGACTCGGGCAGACCCGAGATCCTTCATCTGGTAGGCGGCGTGCAGCAAGTCCTTGACACGCTGGATGGCGGCGGCGTCTGGCGACGCAATGAGGAGATCGTCGACATAGACCAGAACTGCGGCGAAGGTCTGACCTCGCGGGCTGACGAACAGTGCGGGGTCAGCGGTGCTACGCTGGAGGCCGCCACGGAGAAGCGTACTGCTGATCTCCTGGTTCCAGCATCGAGGCGACTGCTTCAGGCCATAGAGGGCCTTCCGCAGCCGCCAAACTCTCCCAGTGTCGTCGTCGAAGCCTGGGGGCTGCGTCATTTAGAGCTCCTCACCCTCCAGTGAGCCATGGAGGAACGCGTTGCTCACGTCCATCTGATGCAGCTCCTACCCGTGCTGGGCAACCAGGCTGAAGAGCGTCCGGCTAGTGGAGAACCGACCGACTGGGGCGAAGATCTGGTCGTAATCAACCTCAGGGACCTGAGCAAACCCCTTTGCTGTGAGGCGGGCCTTGTACTTGTCCAAGGATCCGTCAGGCTTCCACTTACGCCGAAAGACCCACTTGGCACCAATGGCCTTCCGACCTGGAGGGAGGTCGACGAGGTCATACACGTGGTGCTGT
>SZWC01004592.1:124745-157135 GCA_023375785.1 Penium margaritaceum
GGGGGGGGGGGGGGGGGGGGGGGGGGGGGGGGGTCGTCAATTCTCATTGCAGACCCGGTTAGGGAAGTACCACACATTCCTCAGGTCCCCCCGAGCAAGCTTTTAAGCATAGGTGCCAACTCAGCCTCGCTTGCTTAACCCATTCCTGGCCACACATCACCTTCATGCCCAGGAAGCTTCGTATAGCTTTGCTGATCAAGTCCACAGCAGGAGCAACAGCCTCGAATGATCCCAATAAGGATCATTCTGATTTTGTTAAATGTTGCCTTTGGAACACAATGGCACAGCCAAAACAGGTGGGAAGTTATAAATCATCAGCATTTACCATGGAGAGCTGTCCTACAACATGGACTTCACTGCCTCCACAACTGCATCAGCAGTGATACCGTACTCCTTGTACAGGATGTTAGCTGGAGCTGATGCCCCAAAGATGTCCACACCAATGGCCTTCCCATCCAGACCCACATACTTTTGCCAGCCAAGGGTGGATCCAGCCTCAATGCTCACACGGCCTTCACTGAGGCAGGCAGAACCTTCTCCTTGTACTCAGCCGACTGCTCCTCGTACAGCTCCCAGCAGACCATGGACACAACACGGATTTTCTTGCCCTCACCACGAAGAGCAGCGGCAGCAGCCTCCGCAATCTCAAGCTCAGACCCCGTAGACAGGATGATGGCATCAGGCTTGTCCGAGGAGTTGTCACTGCAAAAAGGCAGAAAAGGGAAGTACCCACATGCAGTGACGTCTAGATTCAGGCAACCACGCTGAGACACAACAATGATAATGGGAGTGAACAGTCCAGGAAACACACCAGAAAAAAGAAAAGAAAATAAAAGAAAAGTAAAGAAAAGAAAAAAATGCATACCTCAGGATGTAACCACCAAGCGCAACATTCTCGATGGAGGTACCAGGCAGGTTGGGCAGTTTTTGGCGGGACAGAGCCAGCACAGTGGGCCTCTTGCGGTTCTCCACTGCAATCTTGTAAGCACCGGCAGTCTCATTGCCATCAGCTGGGCGCATCATCAGCAGGTTGGGCATGGCGCGGAAGGAAGCAAGGTGCTCAATAGGCTGCACAGTTTCAAAAAGGTGAGGTTAGCCATCTCCTAGCACAGTTTCAAAAAGGAAACAGTGGGATTGCAGAAAAGAATCCCCTGGGCAGACAATGGCAATAGACAGGATGGGAGAGGACAGGACAGGGAATGAGGGGAAGACAACATGAACAAGTTGATGTACCTGGTGGGTTGGGCCATCCTCTCCCAGACCAATGGAGTCATGAGTCATCACTTGAATGACTCCAGTCTCACTCAGGGCAGAGATGCGGATCGCATTGCGCATGTAGTCAGAGAAGATGAAGAAGGTAGCTACGTATGGGATGAGGCCAGTCAGGTGCTGGGCAATGCCGTTGGCAATGGCACCCATTGCATGCTCGCGCACACCAAAACGGATGTTGCGACCCTCAGGGGTTGCCTTCTGGAAGTTGTCAAACTTCTTCAGAAGAGTCATGTTGGATGAAGCCAAGTCGGCAGATCCACCAACCAGACCCGGGAGAACATCAGCCAAGGCATTCAGGCAGATGCCAGACAGGTTGCGAGTTGCATCACCTGGCATGTCTGGGGTGTACCTCTGCACGAATCCACATATGGCAGGAAGACATGGAACAGGGAACGGACAGGTTTGAAACAGCAGGAAAGTAGTCAGCAGGACTACATGACCAGCAGAAAGGAAGGCAATAGCAGAATTTACATTTCAATCACCACAATTTACAAGGTCACTCTCTGGGACAAAATCACTGGTTCATAGACATACCCAAGACATCTCAAAGAGGGACAAGGACGTTGCCTATAGGAACAATAGGAGGGGCCATGACATGGACCGTGGAGTGGCAGGGGGCATGCAACAACAGAAACATACAGCATGGGCAAGGCAATGCACAAAAGAATGCCTGAAAGCAAGGAATGGGGGCAAGAGTGTGGAATGGATAGACAAGTGGGCATTAGCACCAGAGGGAGGTATGAAAAGGAACAAAATGTGCAAACGGGAGGAAACGAGGACTCAATCCAACATATTTACCAGTCCACAGCGTTTTTTGCATGACGTTCGTTGCACTTATCCCATGTCAAATTTCCAAAAAAAATTATTTTTTCTGTTTGCCACTGCATAATCATTACCGGCAGGGCCTTCTCCCATCCCTCTGGGAGCTTGAGGCTGACCAGCTGCTTGAATCCAGCTGCCTCTTCAGGATACTTCTTCTCGTACTCAGCAAGCTTTGCGTTCCATTCAGCCTCGAGTTTTGCACCCTCCTCGATCTTCCTCTGCGTATGCCTGCAAGTATCACAAGGAAGAAGAAAAGGTGTGCAATAGAGAAAAACAGTCTAAGGGATGTCAAGCTCAAACAAGAAATGCATTGCCAGGTACTCATTATCAGGGAAATTGCACACGAAGGGGCAGGTACAGCCCAGATAGTACTTACTCATAAACCTCCGCAGGGACCTCAAAGGGGCCATAAGGCCAGTTGAGGTTGTCACGTGTTGCCTGAACTTCCTTTGCTCCAAGAGCAGCACCATGGACTGCATAGGAGTTCGCCTTGTTCGGGGATCCAAAACCAATGGTGGTGGTGATCTGCACAGAATCGGAGCAAATGTTTGCCTCACTCACTCGATAACGGCAGCAAAAAACCGAGACAATGTACTTCCCTTGGCGATATGGCACCATACCTTGATCATCGTTGGCTTGTCGGTAACAGCCTTTGCCTCCTCAATGGCCTTGCGCAGGGCATCAAGATCAGTGTTGCCATCCTTCACCCAGATAGTGTGCCAGCCAAGTGCCTCAAAACGAGCTGAGACATCTTCAGTGAACGCGATATCAGTGTTTCCATCGATGGAAATGTGGTTGTCATCGTAGAGGGCAATGAGCTTCCCAAGGCCCCAGTGGCCAGCCAGGGAGGCAGCCTCAGTGGAGATACCCTCCATGTTGCAGCCGTCGCCCAGAATCACATACCTGCACAACGCAAAGAAAAACTCAGCTTGGCTCGTGCTTTCCTTGCAGAGCTAGCTGGGATGGAAATGAAGGCAGCACCTCCACTTACGTGTATTGGTCAATGAGCTTGATATCGGGCTTGTTGAAGCGAGCAGCAAGGTGAGCCTCAGCCAAGGCCAAACCGACAGCGTTTGCGATACCCTGGCCCAGAGGACCTGGGCAATAGCACGGGAAAATGGACGTTCGTAAGCTGCTAAGATCACTAGGCTCAATCTAGGATCAAAAAGGACGATATTGCAGCTGAACGACTCCATAGCGGACTCAACGAGCAGCGTACCTGTGGTCACCTCAATGCCAGGGGTGACGAAGTTCTCAGGGTGGCCTGGAGTCAAGCTGCCCCACTGCCTGAAGTTCTTGATCTCCTCCAACTGTAAAGGGATGCAAAATCAACCGATAGGTCAGGGGACATTCTAGCCGCCTTGCTATTTACCCGGGAAAAGGACACGAAGTAAATCTTACCGGGACGGCGTCATATCCGTAAAGGTGGAGAAGGGCATACTGCAACATGCATCCGTGGCCCGCAGAAAGGACAAAGCGGTCGCGGTTCACGAAGTAGGGATTCTTGGGGTTGAACTTCATGAACTCATCAAAGAGGACGAAGGACATTGGGGCGCAACCCATGGGCAGGCCAGGGTGGCCCGAGTTGGCCTTCTCCACTGCATCGATGGCCAGGAAGCGGATGCTGTTGATAGCCTGAAACAGAGATGAACAACGTGTCAACAGCAAGTCGCAACTTCGCCCAAAACATGGGCACTGGGGCTCCGATCGGGGCGTAACCAAAGGCGTCGTCGTAAGAGACTCCGGACTTTTTTAGACTGAGAACGAACCAGAACGTAGCAAAGCGGAGTTTGAGAAATCAAACCCGATTTCCAATGTCCTTTTCGGATGTCTCTGTTTTAATAATTTTGCCTGTGCGGACTTGAGATCTGCCTCGTTTACCTTCTCAATGAGGGAAAGCTCGGACTTAACGGCGGATTCAACAGCCGCAGTCGCTGTGATCTGTGTGGATTTGGCCTTAGCAGCCGTGGTGCGTTTGGCCGCCTTGGCGCGGGAAGGAATCTTCCTGAGACCATTGTAAAGGCCAGACGGAGCCTTCACGGAGGGCACAGAGAGAGAAGAGCGCTCTGCCCTCTGCGCCACAGGGGCGCTGGCAATCGAGATCTGGGCGACATTAGCGACGGCCTCCATGGTGCAGGAGACGAGTTGGAGATGAGATCGATGTTTTGTGAGCTGCAGGGTGGGCTGCAAGCTCCTGACAAGCTAGTGCAAGGAGTGGGTAGCGGGGTGTGAAGCCTTTCTGCTGGAAACACCGCTACCGAGGATCGCATCACCCAGGTCGCATCGCTTTTCGTGCGAACCATCCCTGTCCGTCGCGCCGCAGAATTCAGACGGGTGATTAAAAGTTCTTTTAGGATGAAAAGTAGATGATGAATGTGAACAAGACGCGTCAATGTAACCCCAAAAAGGCTCCCATCGGAGTGCCAGGAGGGTGTTACTCGAAGCAGAAACTTTCGCTTTTACCTCATTCCAAAAGGCCAATGGACAGGTCTCGATCGAACCTCACGGATGGCAGTGCAAGGCGCACACCAATCCATCCACGTCGGACACAACACCGTCCGTGGAGTCAGCCCATCCCCGCGAATGTTTTCACGTGCTAAAGACAGCGCCCCTGTGGACTGGCGACACCATCCCTCAAGGTCCGTCCTGTCGCTTATCAGATCTCCTCAAGGCACCCGCTGAATTCTGGCTGGTCCTGTCCTCCACATGCGACCCAGTCGATGCCTTCGACCCAACTTGGTGAACGTGCCGCTGATGTGGCTCCTCGACGCAAAGTTTCTGTGGTCCGTTTTCACCGGGAAAAAGTACTTCATTCCACGTCAACGGCATCCAACGTGAGAAAGGTCATCGAACACATGAACGCCATCATCATCTCATCCTGCACCACCTGGATGAGTTGGCTGCCCAGGCGCATATCAGAAGAAAACCCGAAGAGCTACCAAAGTAAAAATAAGAGATACCTGAAAGACTTTGAAAGGTCTCTTTTAGACGGTTATTGGATGATTTTTTCCTAGGATAAATTCGATAAAAGTTCCTATTTTGACTCCCCTTGTGACGTGGACTGCCTGCCGTCGGAGGTCGTACCTGGATGATGTCGTAGCAATTCCTGGTTTAGCGGAGGGGCTTGTTTTGGGAGCGCCCTCCCATCGGATGCCCGTGTGATGGGGGTAAACGATAATTTTGGCAGCCTTCGAACTCACCGTTGGACAAGGCAATGGTTAACGAACCCGGCGGGTGGAATTAAAAAGACCTATTTGTCGGTTTCCAACACATCTCGCATATGGTAAGACGTGTTCAAGGACTACGAGATAAAACAACAATGAAGAATCAGAAATGTGGTGCACACATCGTTGGCCAATGAGGACGGCTGCATATTCCGCACAATCCATGCGTCGGACGTTTCTCGCTGTTAAGGTTTGTAAGGGTCTTGTTCGTCGATCCATGTGAATTGGAGCTAAGGCAACGCAAAACTTCGACGAGCCTGCACTACAGACACCACGGTCGCCATCTAATAGCATTGTTGTTAATGTGGCCATTACATCAGTCCATCCGGTGATGGACACCGACTGTATTGGGTCCTCATATATATACGGCTCGGTACTGGGCATAAACGAGACATGAGAATCCAAAGAAGTCATTGTCCGTGGTCAAGCCTGCGAAACAGGCACCTACCTTCGTCGTGATTTGGGCACGTCACTTCGTGTCCAGGCGGGGTGCAAACACTGTAGCTCAGATATATTTGCCCTTTTTCCTATGTTAAAAAAATATGGACGGAGTTGTTATATGCCCATCGTCGCGTTCGATAGATCCGCGGTGCCCAATGTCGAAAGCGAACCGTATGCGGTACCCAAAGTCGATTCCGACTCGCATGCGGTGTCCATAGTCGGAATCGAAATGACTGCGATGCCCATAGTTGAAATCGACATGACATCTGTGCCCAGTTAGTGTCAGGTATGGGCACGCGTGATATATGTTTCATGGTTTTAACGTTTTCGACATTGATTTCAACAACCATGATAAAAGAGATGTCGTCGCCGGTCGTTCTTCGAATATGGAACGAATACCCCGTGGTCCGTTACGGCTTTGATGCCTTGTTCACGAGGGTCTTACATAACATAATGTAACGCTTGGACTCGTACATAGGCGCTGCACACCATCGTGCCAATTGTGTCACGTCATGTCTGTTTTTTGAAGGTTCGACGAAGTTTAACATTTTGTACAAACGTAGGTACCTAACACGCCCGTGTCTTCGCACGCACTTGCATCTGATGTTGACAGCCTGTCACGATTCACACTCTGCCGGGTTCCCGAGTCGCCATGTATCTCCCATCATGCACGGTCACCATGTGCCTACCACAGCGTCTGTCGTATGCAATACAGGAAAACATTTTCCGACGTTGGAGAACAGTTGCGGTTGTGGGAGGGGGGGTGGTCTGGCCGTGCATTGCATTGTGTTGCATCGAAGCGTCGTTGATGTTGGTCGTGCCCACGGCAGCCTCGTAGACGGCGCATGCGTGACAACCGTGGGTATCCAATGTATAAAAAGCTCGTTTTAATGAACAAAATGCCCGTGGAGTTTCCCGATGGCGGGGACCACGCACCACAGTGGTGCCGTACTTGTCACATCATCCTGGTTCCCGCCGGACGACAGCAACGACTACGGCACAGATGATCCGTGCTTGACGCAGCAGACACCAAGTGCCGAGAACGACGATGCACCGCAGCTGCAGTCGACGGGGCCCCACGCCCTGAAGCCAACGGACCCCTCAGGATGTCCCGTGTAGGCGGGCGTGTGCACTCTACGAAGGGCGGGACCGTCGGTTCTGACGATGAGGCAAAGGCAGCCGACGCCAAGGCGAAAGCTGTCCCCGCCCGCATCTCTGACCCCAGCCCACGTGCTCCCCCGAAGAAGCGGAAGGTTGTGGTGGTCTTCCCGGGTGGCTCAACGTTCGAGAACATGGCCGCGTGCAAAGCCGCAGTCGAAGAGTATGCGGTACACAACCGCATGGCGTTGAGGTGGCTGAAAAGCGATCCCACTCGGTTTGTGGCCCGGTGCAAGCAGTTTGCCACTAAAGGCTGTCCGTGGATCGTTCGTGCCGGGTACAGCAAGAAGTCCGGTGCAGTCAACATCACCTCGTTCGTGGATGGCCATCTTTGTGACCCCGGCCTCGGCCGGGGTAACCCCGTGCGCACCATGAGGTGGGTGGCATGACAGATTGAGAGCACCATCGCCCGGGACCCGTCGGTGAAGCCTAAGGTGCTGCAGGCGGTTGTTACAGAAGTGGCCAACACGAAGGTGCCGTACACCACCCTCTACCGCGCAAAGAAGCTATGTCTGGAGAAAATGTACGGCAAGAAGAGCGAGTCCTGGAGCATGTTCCCAGGGTACGTGGACGAGGTAAGATATCCCCTTTTAACTTTCCTGTTGTCAACCATTTGCGACTACGGCTATGACATAGTTCCTTCACTGATCCTGTCGAATATGTTTCAATGTGCAAGTGCTGAGGGTTGACCCGCAAGCCATCGCCAAAGTGGAGAAAGATCGTGACACCGGTGCCTTCGATCGTGTGTTCATCGCACCAGGTGCATGCAGGCGGGGTTTTGAGTACACGAGGAGGGTCCTTGTCATGGATGGGACACACCTCAAAAACGGCCACAAACAGGTACTGCTCATCATGCAATTTTTTGACGCTAATGACAACGCCATGCCCGCTGCATACGCCATGGTGTCCGGGGAAGATGAGCGCAGTTGGTCTTGGTTCTACGAGTTGGTGGCAGCAGCGTACCCGAACGCAGCAGCTCAGGGGACCGTGGTCATTTCTGACCGAGAGAAGGGACTGGCCAACGCAGTCGAGGCCAAGCTGCCCGGGGCGACTCACACGTACTGCGCGTGGCACCTCATGCGCAACGTGCAGTCCAAGTGTCAGGGCAGGTCTGGCGCACTCTTCTGGAACCTGGCACACGTGACGACGGAGGGGGACTGGGACGCAACTCTGGCAGAGATGCGGCGCACATCACCGAGGGCGGTGGATTACATGCTGGGCGGAAATGGAGAGCCCGGTATCCCGAAGGAGCGTTGGAGTCGGCTCTACTGTCCTGTTTCTTGCGGTGGGCATACCACCAGCAACGCCATGGAGTCCTTGAATGGCAAGCTAGTGGAGCTGCGCAAGACGTACCCATTTTTCTGCTTCGTGTACCTGCATCTGTTCGTACAGCGGTTGTGGCACATTCGCCGCAGGTTGGCACAGGATGCCCCGAGCAACGTCGCGCCCGTGCTCTACCTGAAGCTGAAGAATAACTGCGACCGCAGCAGGGAGTACGCCCTGGACTTGGACGGCGACGAGAGGGGACCGTGGCACACTGGCACAACCACTCGGCCCAACGGCACTCCACGCGACGTGAACATCACGACGAAGTCCTGCACATGTGGGCGTTGGCAGGAGTACGGAGTGCCGTGTCCGCACGCGTGCAGCCTTCTGCTGGAGAACGCGATGAACCCGGTCACCTACATCGATCTCGGCTACCTCAACCTGAGCTACAAGCGCACGTACAACGCACCCTTCCCACTGCCAAGGGTGCGCCAGGTGAAGCCCGCAGAGCCCAAGTGGAATCAGCCGGGCCCAAGTCGCGGGCGTGGGCAGCCAGCCACCCTGCGCTTGGACAGGTACACGAAAGTGAAGAACCGCCGCATCTGTGCACGCTGTGGGAAGCAGGGACATGTCCGGCGAGCATGCCCTAACATGGAGGCCCCAAGCCCAGAGGCAATGGCAACCGCACGCGTCTCTGAGCTTGACGCTGAGAGGCGCATGCGTGCCTCGTGCAGGAGCAACGTGGACACTATGGGATACTCAGGGGATGAGGCCGATGATGCACCACCTGCCGCAGAGGATGCAGAGTCTGAGGATGAGGAGGAGGAGGAGGAGGAGGAAGACTCCCACGAGGAGGGGGAGGACGAAGAGGGAGGGGAGGGAGAAGAGGAGGAGGAGGAGGGGGGGAGGGGGAGGAGGAAGAGGAGGAGGGGGGGGAGGGGGGACAGGAGGTCGTCGACCCTGTCTCTGTGTCCAGTGACGAAGAAGGCATCAACCACCATGATGCCGAGGACCGTGAGGAGGCCTGGATGGCGTTTCATGCTGAAGTGGACAGCATCAACAGGTCCTTTGGCCTTTGGTGAGTCTGAGTGGCCTCTTTCATTCTGATCCTATCTCATTTCAGGAGTTACTTGGTTGTGTTCATGAATTTTAACTTTGTGTTCATTATTTGTGTGTGCTTTGCAGAGATCAACAACGACCACTTGTGGTAGGGGAAGTGCATGCCAGATTACATGTGGCGCATTACAGTATGCCTCAGTTGTGGTGTACGTGGATTAGTACTTTTGAGTAACAGCATTTGACAAAGGATTTGAATGACCATTGCCTCATCTCGGGTACTCCTCCCACCCCATGTACAAACGAAGCATGTAATACTCGTCACTTGACATAACTCAGCAACACAAGTGACAAGTATGATTTGTGCCTTGTCCCATTATGCAAGTGTTGTAATCCACAATTGCAGTTGTATTCAAATTGTAATGAAGAGTGGTCTGATAATATTGACTAAATCTGGATCCACCACTTAGAGGTACGGAGAGTACATATAGGCTCTTCACATCTTCAGTTCATTCTCTTTGCATCATTAGTTTGATGGAATGAACAACATGAGTTCTTGTGACCAAGACGACTTGACTATCATGTTCCTCATGGGAGTTGGTATAGCATTGGTGTGTCAGAAACTGCTCTCCTACTTGTGGCCGCCAACAAGAACAAGATTCGTAGGCATGTGCCATTGTACACCTACACACAACGACACATGTGAATCGGATGCCTACACTACTGTACCAGAGGCAGAGGAGAGTCATGGGGAAGATATCTTCCACGTGTCTGGAGACGACAAAATCGGCTACATTGATGCCGAAGACGACATATCTTTTGATGCACTGGGATGTCATGGTCGTCAGGGTTGCGGATGCGACCTGTGCCACTGGCTATGGCTGTGCAGTGTACTGGATCCAAAGTGGTTAGATCCAGAGTGGACTGGGTAATTCATCCTGAATTAGCATCTGCATACCCACATTTGTCGGAGAAATAATGCAACAATGCCCATATTCCACCCAGATCATTACTTCCATGCCCATAATAGGTACAGGATTAAGACTTTCATGCCCAATGTTCATCATTAAATATTACTGAAATGCCCTTGCTTGACATTGAAATATGAACTCTATGCCCTGAAATGTGCAGGACACTAACACCAGACTAACACCACATGTCCATGAAATGAAAAAGATTAAGATTTTTGTGCCCAATGTTCATCATTAAACATTACTGAACTGCCCTTGCTTGACATCGAAATATGAACTCTATGCCCTGAAATGTGCAAGACACTAACACCACACTAACACCACATGCCCATGAAATATGAACTCTATGCCCTGAAATGTGCAGGACACCAACACCACATGCTCATAATGTCTCATGTACCCAAATATGTCTCTTCAATATACCTCGGATGCCCATTGTGGACGTGAAATAATAAAGGCGTACCCATTGTTGTGCATGGAAAATAGCTGGGCTGCCCAGACATGTCAGTGGAATTATACTCATAAACCCAGTACTCTCACTACATTAAATCTCACATGCCCAAAGTTGTCGACGGCATTACCATGGATTCCTCACTACGGACGCGGTGGCTCCGACCATATCCACGGCTCCCATGGGTCGGGACAGTTGGGCGGCCTGCTACATGGCATGGGCACTCCCAAGTTCCAGGCCATATGGTGCGGAGTAACAGGAGTCACGACCCATGATGGTACAGTGTGGCCCAACCTTGCGTTGCGTGCGACATAGCGGTCCCACGCCTCCTTCAATGCCACCCATGCCTGGTGTACGGCCACAAGATCCTCCACGGGAGTACCCCATCCCTGATGTGTGAGGCCATTAGGACCGGCGTCGTTGTCCATGTCCAAGGAACGTGTTCGTCAAAGTTCGATAGTAGGAGTAAACATAGCGCATTTTCATATTGGGGAAGCACCTTCAATGCACGGCGAAGTATCGGTTCATCGTGCGAACCGGTAGAAAAAGCAGGTCACTTGATGAACCTGTTCGTGTGAGCGTGGGTGGACGTCGGCACATGCCATCGACAAGGTTGAGGTGCGCACGGCGTCGGCAACATCCACCGTGGACAATATGTCATTGCCGGTGGCCTAAACCATTCGGCGAGCATTCATTGGCGAAAAAAATGTACTATTCCGGGGGATGCGCAGACGTCGGCTACAGCGCCACGATGGCGGTCCACATGCATGGGTTCAGGTTGTGCGAACTTCCCGCCGTCGAACGGTAAATGACAATTCGAAGCATGGGCTGCCTGACCAGGCTGGCAACATGCGAGGTTTCTTTCCGACATGCAAGTCTATGAAGACCGAATACTTCGCGTGAGTAATGGGCACATTAGACATAAAATTCGGATTCGTCTCGGAAACTGAAAAACATGGACACCGCAGTCTTTCCGTTTCCGACTATGGACACCGCGTGCGAGTCGGTTTTGACTTTGGGCACCGCATTCGGCTCGCTTTCGACTATAGACACCGCGGATCTATCGACAGAGACCACGGGCTCCGGAGTATCTATGCCGAAAAACTATTTACAATAGACTCAGTAAAATTTACATTCAAACACACATTGAAACATCATGGGATGTAAGCCACATGTGTCCAATTCCCAACACCTAAGAAGCATCAAACCCTGATGCACTTTGATTACGCATGTTGACTTGATGCATAATTTATTTCAATGAACACTTTAGGATTTTGCATTATTTCCATGTACCCTTGATTTCATCGTAGATGTAGGCTCGTAACTTTAAATTCTATGAGAGGTCTGGTTCAATTTTACCATTTCGACGAATGCCTCAAGCCCATCGAGCGCGCCTCCTCGTCAGCCTCGCTCACAGCCAAGGCTGTGAGCGAGTTTGACGACGAGTCAGCCTCGTCATCAGGCTTTGACATCGCCAATCCTGATGATGAGGCTGTTTCACACTTCGAGCTCGTGAAGTACGAAATATCAGGCAAAAGACATAGAGTACACGTGGGAATTACCCACGTACTGTGATTATGTGTATGCCCTACCCGGCATTTGGAAGAATAAGACTCCCAGACCCACTGGCCTGAGAATATTGACACTTGACCAACGAAGAGCGACAAGAAGCAGCATGTCGACACTACATGTGATGTAGCATCGACATGTTGATGTCATCACTCGCTTCGAACATTCACAAACCCCTCGTTCGAGGGGTTTGTGAATGTTTGGGGGGGGGTTACCTATGGTTTGCATGGGGGGTCCGAGACTCCCCATGCATTTAAGGAAACTACTGGGTCCCGCTACCGCAGGGCCCAATAGCAGCCCGCGCAAAAATAAAATCCTAAAACCCCGAATGTAATTTGGGGTAGGGTTTGACTACGGTTTATTTGCAAAACCTTTACGATTTGTGAGTGAAAAAAAAAAATAGCGTTTCCGCTCGATCAAAAAACGAGCGTTTTCGCTCGATCGCAATTCTTGCGTGGGAGCGAGAATAGTGAGGGGGTCAACATGCCCCACCTCAGTGGGGCATGTCGACGCCGTCGCATGGTGAAGCGAGTGGGCAGGGCAGTCTCATCTTTTAAGTCACCGGGTAGGGCGTTCCTTACCCCCTCGTGGATTGGGTATTATGGTTATTATGCCCAGAAACATACTTGGTACAGTTTTTTTTTCATGAAATATCAGCAACCAGAAACAATGGACAAAGGATCTCGTCCTTAAGGACAAATCAGTGAAACGTGGCATGTTAAATTCGAGTTTTAAACCTTTGAATAAATTCTGATGGTCTTTCAATTCGATTTAAGATCCACTCTTGACGAATTTCAACCAAGGAAAAATAGATAAGTTTGAAATCAAAGTATAGTGTCAAGAAAACTGGAACATTGATGGGTGAAAGCACACTTGGACACAAGATTTAGTACACATAGTTAGTTAGTATATACTTATATACATATATCACATGGAGAAGTATGTACAAGGACCTGAATCCACACAGCTCACTCACGCTAAGTCTGGAAACCAGAAGCGTAGTAGTAGTAGGTGTTGTAGCTGTACAAGTTGAGTAGCGCACCAAGTGCTGGAGATAGGACTTGGGTGTAGCTTGAACCACGGGGCGTCCGCCCTGGATGCCTTCTCACTGAGGAACCTCAGTGAAGATGTATGCTGTACAATGTACAAGGTCCAAGTGCTGGAGGCAACACTTGGAGATCTGGAGCTGGGAGTGTTTGAAGGTCGGCTGCTTGGTTGACAACTGAAGGTATAAGTCACTGAGTGATTTGATGGTCCTTTCAGTAGTCTTGAGGCAGGTCCCCCTTTGGATGCTCCTCGCTGGGAGGTTACAGGGAGTTGCAAAACCTCCTGGGGTGGTTGCATAACCACCTGGGTGGTTACATAACCACCTAGGTGGTTGCATAACCTCCTGGGTAGTTGCACAACCCTCCAAGGCAGCTGAAGGGTATCAGGAAGACGACGGGTCACCAGGAAGCTGAAGGGCCACTGGCACCTGAAGGGTCACAAGCTGTCAGTGAGTAGCACTTACTTCTCTCTTGTGAGGAAATGAACTTCAAACCTCAGAAAAATTCCTTGTAGGATTTTGGGGCCTTTTAAGGAGAACCCGGCCGTTGAGATTGGTAAATCTCAACACCCCCCCTCAGTCGAAGATGGTCGGGAAGGTCAGAGGCGGAGGAAATCGAGGATCTTCATTTTCGGTGAGGAAGAGGAGGTTGTTGAGACGGAGGTCGTTATGGGAAGATGAGGTGGAGGAGGTGTGGAGAGTTGGTCGGGAGGATGGGAGGATGAGGTCCAGAATGCCTTGATCGGACATGGTGGAGGGCTGTCCTACTCGACAAATGCTTCAGAAGAGGTGGAGTTGGGGTTGTGCGGATCTTTGGCATACGAAGGGTCGATTCTGGAGGTGGAGGGTATTTATGAAGTTGCTCCAGAAAAACGAAGCATGATTGGTGCCGAAACTGAAATGATGCGTAGCGTGTGGTGAGGGCTGCAAAATCGGGATCTCGCAGTGTCCAGGGATGTGTGCTGGATGCTGCGAAGCGAGTGGGGAGGACAAAACAGGTCCTCTTCCCCCCCCTCGCTTCGCCGCTTGAGCGGATACTGTGATCCTCGCAGTATCCGTTGGAACTGCGAAGTTCGCAGTTTCCGCGGAAGCTACGAGGGGGGTCGCGCGATGGTCAAGCGTCGACGCGACCATCCGCGAGCCACCCGGCGGTCGCGAGCTACCCGCCGGTCGACCGAGGCCGTCGATCGCGCGCAGGCGAGCTGGCGAGCGGTTGCTCGCGACCGTTGGATGCTTCGCCGGTTTTCCGGGGTGGATTGCGCGATCCGCCTCGCCGGTTGGAGAATCCTAGACCGTGTCAGGAGTGAATTCTATGATTTTTTCAGACTCGTTCGTTGGTGATGTTGCCAGAAAATGCCCCAAGTGGTTTCTCTGAAGCCGAAACGTCGCCAGTTAGGTGGAAAACTGCCTCAAGCGGTTTTTCTGACTGCATTTTGGCAGGAGGCAGCTGGAGGTTGGTAGTAACCTCCAAAACAACGACCATAGGAGTGCCCCCTTCGACTTGTGAGGCGCCAGGAGGATCAGTAGGCGATCCAAACTCCACCATAAATGCCAGAAATTGTGGCTCAGCTGTCTTGCCTCCCCACAACACCATTTCCAGTAGTGATATCCACTTTTGTAGGTTGAACTCCCATGGTGAGGTTTTCTGGCGCTAGGGTCGTGTCACAATGGGGCGCCCAATATTCTTCGAGGATGAAGCGGGCGATTCCTCTGATGAGGGACTTCGTGTTCGCCCATGACTCGAGATCCCAAGTTTGGAGCAGGCGATGCGCTCGCGAGCTCGCCCAACGTATGTGTTCGGGATCCCAAACGCAGCGTGCGGGCCGCTTCGGGCGTACATGAATAGCACAATGGAGGTGAGTGGTCCTTCTCCATAAAGCTCGATTTGCCGGATGCAGAGAGCGTGTTTTCCTTTGTTCACACTTTTGTGAGAAAATCTGCGACTTTCTCTTCTCCGTGAATGAAGAAAAGATTGACGGTGCTGTCGAGGACTTTGGAACGGATCCAGTGTCCCTCGATGCTGATGTGTTTGGTGAGGCCGTTGAACTGTGTTGAGTTAGCGAGGCGGATTGTAGACTGGTTGTCCACGAACAGGGACGTAGGTCCCTTTTACGGAAAACCAACCTCTTCGAGGAGGTTTCGTAGATAGGTGATTTCTTGTGCCGCTTTTGTGGCGGCCACGTACTCTGCCTCGGTGCTGCTGAGTGTGACATGGGTTTGCTTCTTGCTGGACCAAGAGATAGTCGCGCCTCCGAGTAGGCAGATGTATCCTATAATGCTACAGTGATCGTCAGGCTGTCCGCCGAAGTCGGCGTCACTATAGCACTGCAGCTGTAGGGAAGTGTCGATGCCGTAAACGAGCTGAAACGTAGACACTGCTTTGAAAAACCGTAGCGCATGAGTCAACTCCTTGCACGTTCTCTGGGGGCGAGTCTTGCTGTAGGAGGCCACACGTCCGACTGCGAACTGTAGATCGGGATGAGTACAACTTGTTGCGTGCATGAGGGATCCGGTGCGCGAGAGATAGGCTGTTTCATCTAGAGGACCTTGATCACTTTGCTGAGGTGGAAGTGGTTGGAGTGACAGTGGAGTGTCGTAGAAGTTGTCAGCGATGTTGAAACGTTTCACGATTTTCTCGACGTACGTTTGCTGCCCGAGACTGATGGTTCATGCCTCGCGATTGCGACCGATGTTCATGCCGAGGTAGAAGCTCACATCGGGCATGACTTTGATGTTAACTGCTGCTGCCATTGCCTTTGCTGCTGCTGGTGTAAGGTCTTTGCTGCGTCCGATGATGAGGATGTCGCTGACGTAGACGAGGGCATAACAATCTGGTGATGATGTCGATGAGTCTTGATGCAGAAAGAGAAAGTCATCATAGGATGATGCTGTGAAGTTGAGGTTGTCGAGGATGTTTCGTAGTTTCTGGTACCAGAGGAGGAGACTTTGTTTCATCCCATAGAGGCTTTTGATGAGCTTGCAAACTGGCGTAGTACCATCATCATAACCCTCTAGCTGCTTCATGTAAATTATTATGTCCATTTCGCCGTTGAGAAATGCGTTGTTGATGTTGAGCTATATAATCTCCCAATCATTCACTGTTGCGAGGGAGAGCAACATTCGCGCTGTAGTGTAGCGGCTCACTAGAGCGTAGGTGTCAAAGAAGTCCTTCCCGGGTATCTGCGTAAAGCCTTTTGCGACAAGACGAGCTTTGAACTTGTCGAGGCTGGCGTCTGCTTTGGTCTTCACACGAAAAAACCCATTTTACTCCAACAGTCCGCTGCCCTGGAGGAAGTTCGACAAGTTCCCACGTTCCTTGGGTGACGAGACTGTTATACTCAGTGTCAAGTGCCTGCCTCCAACTTGATGCGTAAGGGCCGGACATGGCTTCAATGATGTTGGAAGGTTCTGGCGGTAGGTCGTTGGTCGTCGTCAGAGCGGCAAGAGTGTTGGTAAGAAAACATGCGTGAAAAGTGCCTTCCTCTTGATGAATGGTATAGGCCGTAAGAGATATTGTTGGTGCTGTTATGTCGGCGATCTAGTTCTTGGCCTCCTCGAGCAGAGGAGCCTCTACTCGCGGGTCTCTTTCATCAGGTTGTTTTTCGAGTGCGAGGCGATGGCTATCATAGTGCATCGCGATGGTTTTTGTCGCCTCCACTTCCTTATCATGCGGCTGCTGCAGCTCCGTCTTGGTGAGTTCTTTCTTCTCCATCTCTGGCAGGAACTGTTGTTTATGCTAAGAGGTTGTCTCTGACGTCCCCGATTTTGTCTCTGTCCATGTCTTGTGAGTGAGGTTCTCGTAGAAGACGGCATCGCAACTGCTGATACAGCGATGGGTTTTGATGTCGTAGAAGACCCATGCCTTTTGCGTTTCACTTTGACCGATGTAGATCCCCCATGCAGCCTTGTCGTCAAGCTTACATCGCCATTCTTTAGGGACATGGTAGAGTGCCATGCAGCCAAACGTACGGAGGCTCCTGATATCAGGCCTTTTGTTATGCCACGCTGCGTATGGGGTTGTTGTTGGGAGACTCGTTGTTGGTAGTCGACTTTTGACCCACGTTGCTTGTTGGAGTGCTGCTGGCCACCACGAATCTTGAAGTTGTGCAGAGAGTAGCATGGATTTCAACATCTCCTCAAGCGTACGATTGTAGCGTTCTGCTGCGGAGTGTGGGGTGTCGAATTTTGTTGTTTGATGCCTTGCTCCTTGAGTAGAGCGACAAATTCGTTGCTGGTGAACTCGCTGGCGTTTTCTGAGCAAAGAATCTGGAGCTTGGTCATGGCTTCGCGTTCCACTTGTGGGAACCACTCGCGGAAGGTTCCAAGGAACGCATCGCGGCTGATGAGAGGATATGTCCACATGTACTCGGTGGCATCGTCGACAAAAACCACAAAGTACTTGTGTCCAGATGAGGATTTGACGAAGGGTCCGCAGATGTCCATGTGGACCAAGTGTAGCTTGTCTGAAATGTCCGCTTTTGTTGCTGAAGGGAAGGATTGGCACACTAACTTCGACTTGACACAAGGTTCACAGGGGTGACCTTGATCATCCTTGACGATGGTGAGACCATCGACGAGTTTTTTCGAGAGAAATAGTTGGAGCTGGTGATCGTTGATATGTCCAAGGCGAAGATGCCAGCGTTTTGGTGTTGCCGACTTTTGTGATGAGAGGCTGACAACTGCTGCGATTGTCTGTTGGAGACAACGAGGGTAAAGCTGAGGTCTGATCATGCCGTTGCTTTGCAATTCTCCCTTTGCAATGAGCTCTACTGTGACTGTGCTGAAGAAGAGCTCCATGTCTTTTGTCATGAAGCTTAGTTCCTTCATCATCAGCTTGTCCATGGAGATGAGGTTCGCAGAGATGCCAGGGACGTAGAGCACATCACTGATTATGACGTCGATGTCTTTGTGTGTACGAGCTTTGAGATCGCTGATGCCGTTGATAGGCAGTTTCGCCATGTTCCGCACCATCACCGTAGAAATTTTTGGGTACGGCCTGAGGTTGTGTAGGGTGTTGGCGTCGTAGGTGATGTGTTCGTTACTTCTGCTGTCCAAGTAGAAAATATCCGGATGTCGTAGAAGTTGCTTCTTTTTGGCTACAGAAAGGTTTACATAGTAGGAGAAACCATACTTCTTTCCCACTTCATCTGCTCCCTCCTTTGTGTTGTTAGGATGATCGTCATCCTTTTGCCCCTCCGCCTGCTGCTCGTCCTTGCTTATGACTTGGAGAGCTTGTTGCTGTTTGATCGGTGCCCCTTGTTGACGCGGTATAGGCATTGATGGTTTGATTTCTTCTCTTTCCTGCTGATGTCGTTGTCGCATCCAGCAATCTTTCTCAATGTGTCCTTTTCCACTGTAATATTGACACATGATTGCAGGATGTTGCCCGGAGTTTTGGGGGCTGGAGATGAGGGATGCAGTGTTCGGCGATGTTCGCTGGGGAATTGATGATGACATCCTTCTTTGGCTTGGGGTGGACGATGGTGAAAATGATGGCGATGAGCTTTCAGCATAGTACAAATTGTCCTTCATCTGTGAGGACATCTTGGAGTCACGGTGAGAAAGGTAAACAAGTGCTTGTTCATGGTGTTGTTCCAGCTGCTTGTCACGTTGTTCCTGAAGTAACATCGTGCAGACGAAGTTTTCGTTGAGGAGGTGAGGCCGTGTATAGCGGAGTATGCACTTCACATCTCTCCATTCGTCGCCAAGGCCATTCATGATGTACGATACGAAGAGGGCTTCTGGAAGCGGTGAGTATGTGACAGCGAGCTGGTCATGGATATTTTTTGCTCTGTTGATGTAGAGTTCAACGTTGCCGTTGAATTGGCTCGTGTGGATGTGAGAGATTTCTGTGAGGAAGTAGAATTTCCGGGTGGAGTCATTGGCCTGGTACTGCTGCTTGAGGTAATGCCATGCTGATTAGGCAGGTTCGGTCACGTCTTTGTACATGCAGAAAGCTTGTTGGATGCATGGTACCACGCTTTTGACGAGGACTGAGTATGCCATGAAGCTGTAGTAGTCGAACTGTTCGAGAAAATCTGGTGGGCTGCCGGGGGCTGGGGGTCTGCACTGCCCGTTGAAGAACTGCCATAGCTTGTGTGGTCGGGTTTATGCTTCAAAGTTGAATGTCCAGTGGGAGAATTCTTCACCGTTGAACTTCTCTGTACTGATTTTGTCTGCTTCCAGGGTGTTGGAGATGGCTCGCATGCTCACCAGGTCTGGGGACTATGGAGCCGGAGGCGACAGTTGTATCCCGCTGGCAGGTGAAAACGGATTGCCTGCTGCAGATGAAGCTACTACAAGATGGACTGCTACAGGATGAGTTGCTCCAGGATGAGCGGCTGGAACTAGATTGGGGTTTGTTGGAGCTACTGCGTGTCCAAACTGCTCCATCAAGTTATTGATGCGACCATGCCTCTTCTTGTAGCTGAGAGACCATTTGTTGTGCTTGTTCCCTGGTTGCAGTGAGGGTCTCTTCGGCTTGTTGACGTCGTATACTCTCATGTTGTCTGCGCATGTCTGCTTCTTGTATCTGATGGTTGAACTCATTCTGAAGTTGGGTAGTGTGAGCCTCAAACTCTAGGCGGAGTAGTTCCATCTGCTCTGCATACTGTGTGGCGACTGTAGAGATCTATGCCTGCTGTTGCTCTTGCCCATGCTACATTCCTTGCACGAATGCCTACTGCTGTAGGCATTGGAAGACCTCCACTTCGTCCATGGTGCTTGCACTCCTTGTGTCTGTTGTTGTTAGTCACAGGCCGTCACCCTGCTCTGATACCATGTCAAGAAAACTGGAACATTGATGGGTGAAAGTACACTTGGACACAAGATTTAGTACACACAGTTAGTTAGTATATACTTATGCACATATATCACATGGAAAGGTATGTACAAGGACCTGAATCCACACAGCTCACTCACGCTAAGTCTGGAAACCAGACGCGTAGTAGTAGTAGGTGTTGTAGCTGTACAAGCTGAGTAGCGCACCAAGTGCTGGAGTCAGGATTTGGGTGTAGCTTGAACCACAGGGCGTCCGCCCTGGATGCCTTATCACGAAGGAACCTCAGTGAAGATTTATGCTGTACAATGTACAAGGTCCAAGTGCTGGAGGCAGCACTTTGAGATGTGGTGCTGGGAGTGTCTGAAGTTCTGCTGCTTGGTTGACAACCGAAGGTATAAGTCATTGAGTGATTTGATGGTCCTTGAAGTAGTCTTGAGGCAGGTCCCCCTTTGGATGCTCCTGGCTGGGAGGTTACATGGAGTTGCAAAACTTCCTGGGATAGTTGCATAACCACCTGGGTGGTTACATAACCACCTAGGTGGTTGCATAACCTCATGGGTAGTTGCACAACCCTCCAAGGCAGATGAATCTTATCTGGAAGATGAAGGGTCACCAGGAAGCTGAAGGGCCACTGGCAGGTGAAGGGTCACAAGCTGTCATTGAGTAGCACTTACTTCTCTCTTGTGAGGAAATGAACTTCAAACCTCAGAAAAATTCCCTGTAGGATTTTGGGGCCTTTTAAGGAGAACCCGGCTGCTGAAATTGGTAAATCTCAACATATAGTAGAGTATCCAAATACCAAATGAAGAAACACAAATCCAACAAACACATAAGATAATGCATGCATTGGTTTGTCAGTTAGATTAGTTAATTACAATGGGTGGCATGGGATTCATCAAAATGGCTATTGTTTTCAAAGTTTGTAGCAAGATAAACATTGATAAAAGAAAGAAATTAATATATATAAAAAATATTACTTGTGTTTTGCATGACTTGAGGAGTAGAGCCTCAACAAATGTACAAACTTTGGTTTCTTATTCCCATGTAAATTACCCTGCGAAGAAATCATTCTCACCGCTTAAAAAATCATACTGTGATTTTCTGTATTTGTACTCTCGAGCCTCCATTTGGGGAAAGATAGTCGAAACATTCGCTGGTTCAATGTTGCAAACGCTCGTTGAGCTAAACATTCTTCTACCACTGGTGTTTCATTATGATATTTCATGACTTTATGTTACAACTGGTTGGTGCAGCAACTCGCTCTCTCATAAACCTCCTCATTGCCACACCTTCCCTCCATGTTGTATGAGATGGAAACGTATGGTGTACACATGGAATGAGGCATGATCACATCAACAGCTAACTACCATGTCGTTGTCCTCGTTAAAGAAGCTTGACCCATCGTATGACTTCAGAACCTGCGTTCCATGTCACCTGCAACTTCTTCAACTGTGGTTCGTCTATAATTATCAAATGCACATGCCTATATGTGACATACGTGGAATACAAAGTGCAATGCATTGATGTGTAAGCGATCGACCGTCTGTGCTGAATGGCCTTACTTGAACACTGGCGGAATGGTCTTATTGCACCAAATTTTTTTAATAAGTAGTTGGTGTGTGGTCATTTGGATCCATAAATGGGTACATGACCACACACCATAAAGCGGTTGGAAGCTTTGTTGAAATAAATGGGCATAATAGCATTTTTCATAAAAGGTGGTTTCATTTGAAAGCTACCTTTCACAACTTCTCTTTGTGGGAATCTTGGGTTGGTAAGCCAGTAGTGACGATCAAGCGTTAACCATCAAATGCAACACACGGCGTTGAATGAACATTGCTGGTAATGACACCATTGGAATTTTGTGGAAAGTAAACCAAAATATTGGATCATGGGGCAATATCCTTGGACCGTTGAGCACTCTCCTTACAACATCACCCTCCTTCAACCAGTTTCAATTTGAGAGGGAGAGAGAGAGATTGAAGAGTGTTGAAAATTGAATGGGACATTACCTACATTTTATTGCCTCCAAACCCACACACCAATTTTTGGTGCCTATTCCAACACCCTAAACTCCCGCGCTTTGTTTTGCACATCCTTGGCAACTATTGGTGCAGGAAACCGAATTGCTGGGCTAGAGTGTGATAGAAGCATTATGGATATACCATTGGCAGAAATTGCATGTACCATGTTAGGTTCTCATCCTAAAAACCACTACACATTATTTTTTGGGAGATAAGTTTCTTTGAAACTCCTTTTCCTATACAGAGGTCATCCTCATAATCTATAGAATGGCATACGGAGCTCCGTGAAGGGGTTTCCCCCTTTGTGCCATCCCGTGAACGGTCATGATCAACGACTTCATTTTGAGTCTCAAGAGGCCTGGTTTTATTTATATTCTCACGCCTGTGTTATGGATCCCAAATGGGGGGATTTCTTCCCTCAACTCATGAATTCACACCCTTTTCTCATAAAATAACCCTAAATTCCAAGTTAGACAGACATTATTTGCTTAACGGCACACAATCTTTGTAGCAGGAAATACATTGTGACTCTACTCCACCTGGTTTTAGTTACCCCCCCCGCTCTCTCTTATCCACGCCCTCTCCTTGTTCTGGCTAACCCCCTCTGAGAGGAGACATTTACAAGGACGAGGTCGCAAAGCACTTGCCTCACCTTCGAGGCCCGTACAGCCTCTCGACCACCGAAGGAGCTAATGGTTGGTGGGCAAGTGGTCGACTGGTCTCTTGGCTGACCGCCGGCCATCCATACAGCCAACCTCCAGCTTAGCGGTGGCCAACAAGTGGCTAATTATTGGCCACCCACTTCCTTCTGTGATGTGAGAGGATCCAACTGGCCCTCACGAACAATTTCTCAGTCCTAGCTCATGAAGAAGGAGATTATGGTATTGAAGTACCAAAATTATCATCTAAAATATGAAAAATTTCAAGTACCAGCTGAGCCATGAACATGTGGATGAATGTATCTAACTAAACTACAACTTGAAGGTCACTACGGCAAGGGACCTCCTCCTTCCTAGACAGAGTTGTCGCACGACCACCTCCAACCACCAATGTTGTCTTTCCAGGATATGCTGCCCAAAGGGAACAATAATGGATGAATCTGTTTTCAAATGGTGCCTCCCATCACGTCCCAACCTGTAAGAGTTGAAAGCTCACTCCAATTCTTGTTGGCGAATGTAGTAGAGAAAGGAGATTAAAGCTCCTATGAGTTGTGTCGAGGTCTACAACCGGCCCAACAAAGAAGATACTCCTTAGCAACCCACAACCAAAGTGTATGTGGAGAACCTTTTAATGGCCATGTGTAGTGAGTATTGCGTGTGGTATTTGAACTATTCCTTCTGCCATGCATGGAGCTAGAAAATTTTCATGAAGAACGTCATCTCATTAGTCCAAATCACCTTACTTGGCAGAAGCAACAACCGGAATGCCACTGGTTCAATGCGTGCTCTCATTGAAAATGACGCAATCCAATCTGGAAGACGTTTTCGTGCCTCGGGTGACTTTAGCCAAAGTTTTTCGCCGTTCTACCACAACCAGAAAAATACCTTTCGAGGTGGTGTATAGCAAGCTTCCTACCACACCGACTGGATTATAGAGCCATAGGAACATCTCCGCGGTTGACATCCACCGCCGGGACATTGTAAAAATCTGGGACAAAATACGACAAGCCCTCACGAAGACACAAGCAGCCATGAAGCGGGCAGCTTGTCGACATAGCAACAATGACATATTCAACGCTTCCAGTCAAGTACTCCTCATCTATACGAATATCAAAATCCGAGGATAGGACTTTGCGAAGTTCAAACCCTGATGGTTGGGACCGTTTGAGAACGAGCAAATACAAACCTCAGTCATTAATTGCCTTTGCCTCAGCGGCAACATGGTGGTCCACCTATCTTCCACGTCAGCAAACTCAAGCACTATCAATATCCCAGTATGAACTTCCCAAGAAGAGGCGTCACACCTCTATCTACTGTACAAGTGGTCGGGGATACAGAGTATGTAGTCGAAGTTTGCCTCGGACATCGACGTTGTGGATTTATAACTCAACTTCTCGTCAAGTGTTATGGCTAGGAGGTCATGCACAACAGCTAGGATCCCTACAACAACCCCCGCAATGTTGATCATTTGATCTACGGCTATTTTTGTCGTCACTAGCTTACATCTGCTAGCGCGTCGGGACATCACGAATAAAAGGGGGGGGGAGTGTTACGTTCCTGAT
This sequence comes from Penium margaritaceum, assembly GCA_023375785.1. Classification (NCBI taxonomy): domain Eukaryota; kingdom Viridiplantae; phylum Streptophyta; class Zygnematophyceae; order Desmidiales; family Peniaceae; genus Penium; species Penium margaritaceum. Next base: position 149,047 of record SZWC01004592.1, read on the forward strand.
GTACACGTGTCCCTAAACTCTACCAGTGGGAATTTGTGTCTTTACAGTTATGGCCCACCACGCAACGAGTTCAGGGCTTTTACGCCATCTGACCGAGGACATTTTGGCCAACTGCCCTGTCCTAAAGTGTTTCGTTCGAGAAGTTTAAGACAACTTCGGCCATGTTCTACAATGGTTGACAGAAGAATCACGAACTATATCAGAATTTTGATGTTTTTAATCGAATTCTCGACGATGCTACACTTTTATGAAGAATTGCCCTCATATTCTCCAAGCCCTGCGACCTTAGCAGAGCTTCTCGAAGCCACTCACGGCGTGACCTCGCAAGTGTCGCTCGGCTCGAATGCCTATGACCCAAAATATGCCTCACGCATTCTTGGCATTGTACATATGTGCTCGACTCACTCGACACTTGTCATCAAAGTACACTTACTACTTAATGCCAGTTATCCATTGGCCAAAGACACCCACATCGTCTTATGTCTCGCACCTCATAAGTGTGAACCACCTACGTTCTGCTCGACGTAATGTTTTTGTCATTGTATATATTCGTTTGACTTATCGGACATCTGCCATCAAAGTAAAAGGGATGCTTAATAAAATTATCCATTTGTCTTAATTTCTCAGATATTCTATTGCTTGGTACATCATCTTTGTGAACCATCCACGTACTGTTACGTGCCAGACGTACACGAGTCCGTAATCTTTCCAAGTGGGAATTCCTGTCATTAAACAAATAGCCCACCGCGCATGGAGACCTTGGTTTTCACTCCGACGGTCGAGGGGAATTCGACCAACTTCCCTCGTCCTCCAGTGAACCTTCTCGCACTTCCAGACAACTTCGACCACCTCCGAGAATCAACGACAAAAGTATCACAAACATTTGGTTGACTTCTCAGTGCATCGAGAAATATCGTGATTTATAAAGATGCGTCTGAAATCTTCGCTGTCGATTTCCAAAGCCCCCCGATTCCTCGGCGGAGCTTCTTGATCCGACCACTCATGAAGCGACTCCACACGTGCCACTCGACAATCGACCCAACAACCCCGACTACACCTCATTTGTAACTCGACACTTGTATATATGTGTTTGATTACGTCGACACTTGCCATTGAAGTACACTTACCGCTACTTACAAATTACTCAAGTGTCCCAAATTTTCAAACGTGTTCTACCTCACAAATTCGACCTATTCACCATCTACGCTCTGTCTGGCATAACACTTGGTATCAGAGCGCCGTGGTGCTGGAAAGGCATCTAACTGCTTTACCCATCCAGAGGACTATCTTGCACAAGCCATCAATGCATCTCGCACGGCGAGACTTTGCAGACTTTGCGACTACAACGTGAAGCAAACGAGTGCATCCGACGACAGGCAGCAGATTTTCGGCAACGACTTCGACGACGGAGGAGTAGAACGTGCCTATGCACGCCAACCATGAAGCAGCAACGAACATTGGCATGGCAAGCTATGTGGCATTCGGATAAACCCCTACGACTGCGACGACCAACCCGGACACAGATCCAACGGCGGTAAACCAGTTGTCCCTACCGACAGCCTCAACGTCGGCAGGTGGAATGACAGGTGGCACCATACGATAGGCATGGATCAACGAGGAATAGATGAACCGTATCTCTGCGCTCGAGGGGATCGACAACCATCTGCTCCAGTAAATCAATGTCGTGATGGAGACTCTTTGCAGCGCAAGTGCACGGAAGGCAGTGCTCGTTGAGAGAAATACCCAACACTAGAGCGAACCAAAGATTTTCCCGGCCTCTCACAACCCATTTGATCAGGCAGATTATAAGAAATGGACGGTTTGGATGTGGCTGATGAGTTTGGAGGCTTACTTCACCGTTGTTGGGGTCAAAGACAATCAAAAGAAGATTGACCTCGCGGTCACACTTCTGCGTGGCATGTCACTTAGTTGGTGGTCTGAACTAAAGGCCATCCAATGGCAATAGCAGACTGGCAAGGCCTCATCAACGGCCAACGACACCCGTCTCATATCACCGACCGCTGCCGTTCTATCCCTGGAGTAGATGAACCTGCAATAGCAAGACACGCTGACACCACCAATTGAATTGAACGATTCTCATGCGTAATGCTCGCATGATTTTGATGACTAAACGAGAAGTCTGACGCTCAGTACAAGCTCCAACATCTCCTCAACAGTGTAGCGTGGCCGAATTCACGCGGAGATTCCACGAGATCATCACTAGTGTAGACATCGCCCCCAAAGAGCTCTGTTTTAACTATAACAACGGTCTGAAATAAGACATACGGCAAGAAAATACAATTTTGAGCATCCAGAACGTCTTACCACAGATGATCGCAGTAGCAGAAAGGATCCACAGCACCGATTACAACACTTGGATCCATGAATCATATGGCTGGTTACCTCCCAACCACAGTTATCGTGGGAATGGAAAAGGTCAGTCGGGGGACTCCTCGACTTCGATGGAAGTGGACGCCATCGACAAGAGAGATACGGGCACCTGCTACAACTACATAAAAGTTAGGCATATCGCTCGCAACTTCTGAAGCAAACAATAGGCCAAAAAGAGGGGAAGTCGTAGAAACATTGGTCCAGAAACGGCAAAGGGCAGGAGTGAAAGACGTGACTCTTGTCCGTGAGTAGAGATATTTGCCGAACGATCGTCTATCTGAACAGCCTAGGATGCCGTAGAGAATTTCTGAGATCGCAAAGTTTGATGAGGAGTACAAGGACAACCATCCATTGATACCGCTATAAGTGCGACCCCGAGGTAGCAAGAGTCGTAGAACGGTACTCACACTTTTGGATGGAGGGGCTTCACACAGTTTTGTAAGCAATGACATGGTTCACAAACTGGGATTGCAGACTAAACAAGGGGTGTTTGAAGAAAAAACCGTTGATGGGAGATTGCAAAATTGGAGACGTTGTAAACCACTACAAATACAAGTGGGATATCTATGGGATGTAACAATTTGGAGGTCATGTCCGATGAGTGACTATAAAATGATTCTTGGATGACATATCCTGTACTAGCACAATCCACAGGTTGATTGGAACAGCGGAGACGTCTATTTGGAAGCCGACGGTGCCAAGCGACAACTTTTGCGCATGGGGCGGAAGATGACAACGAAAGAAGCAGAGATAGAAATCGCAAAGGAAGCCGTAGCGATGAGGAACCGACAACCTGTGAAGCCAATACCGCTCAATGTGGCCAAGTACTGCATATGACAAGGAGCTCGTGCATGGCTCATATGTTTTGAGCCAATGGAGGAAGCGAAAGTGGCGGCAGCTAACTCATCAGCTTCGTTAGCCTCATTGGCCTCATCGGCATCAACAAAGTCCGCGATGGTTCTTGAATAGTTCGCACCTCTCATTCAAGGGTTTGCAGACGTCTTCTGCGATGAACTCCAAAGAACCCTACCACCTCAACGTGACATCGACAATTGCATCGAGCTAAAACCGGGCAGCTGACCCACAGTTCGAGGGACCTATCGGACGAGTGATCACAGGCTAACCGAGCTGATAAAACAACCCAACAAGATGCTCAGTCAAGGGTTCATCCGTCCATCCACGTCACCATGTGCCGCACCAGTACTGTTCATGTAAAAGAAAATTGGCGAAATGCGCATCTGTGTGGACTACCGGGCATTGAATGACACTGCCATCGAGAACCACTGACATCTTCCCCGGGCTGACATTTTTTTTTACCAACTCCAAGGGGCTCAAGTTTCCACCAAAATCGACCTACACAACGGCTATCACCAGATCCACGTGGCGGATGCCAACATCGAGAAGACAACATTCCAAAAACGCTCCGAGCATTTCAAGTTCACAGTCGTGCCATTTGGACTTATGAATGTCCCGGTGATGTTCATGGCGGAAATGAACAACAAATTTTGCACGTATCCCAATGATCATTGATTTCGACGAGTGACTTCAACCACAATTAATTCGATCAACTTTTTTGAGGTCCGAAATTAATCTGGGTGAACGGTTAAATTCGACGAAAACATGGGGGTGGACTCTTAATTTCAACGGATGGATTATGTAAGTTTTTTTCTTTCGACGACTGGGGGTGTTCTATCATTTCGAAGATCCTATTTGCAAGTGCTCAGTCGCGCGATCGAGCAGGCGCCTTACGTGCAGCAGCACCACGTGCATGGATTTGCTCGCTAAGCGAGCAAATCCAAGCCACGTCACTCTGTTCGCTGTTAGATTGAGTCTTTGGGTCACGTCATCAACAGCGGACGGATCACCATGGACCCGAAAAAAGTGGCAGCAATCGTTGATTGTCCGACGTCGACCAATGTCCAAGATGTTCAAGTTTTTCTCGACTTCTGTAGTTACTACCAGTGCTTCGTACAGGATTAGACCCGAGTGTCAGCACCTCTCTCCGACCTAACTCGAAAAGAAGACAAGTGGCGGTGGGGAGAGAGCAAACAAGGAGCGTCCGTCGCTTTGTAGAACGCTCTTACCTCGACGCCAGCCCTACGATTAGCCAATCCAACGGTCGACTATGTCATGGCCACGGACGCCTCAGATCGAGCCATCAGCGCGGTCCTCCTACAATATCATGGCAACGGAGAGGAACCGGTTGCATACATGTCACGAAAGTTGCAAGGACCGGAACTCAACTACGCCGTACACGAGAAGGAGATGTTGGCGGTCGTACATGCATTTAACACATGGCGGTGCTATCTTGAATGTCGCCAATGCATCGTGCACACCGACCATCATGCGCTGAAATATTTGTAGACGCAGCCGAACCTCAGTCAACGTCAAACCCGATGGATGGATTTCCTCGATTCCGGGTTTGACTACGATATCGAGTGCCGGCCGGGCAAAATCAACCCAACAGACACGCTCAACCGCCGACTAGATCTGATGGCTGAGGCAGCAATGCTACAGCTTCAGCGAGATCCATATCTTGAGCAGTTTTTCACACAAGGCTATGACCGGCATGGCGGATATGACAAGGCGGCGTTCTGATACGACAGACCCTATTGGCGGCGACAATTTACTTTCGAGGTGGTCGTTTTCCTGTAAAAAGAACTCTGACGCATGCTTCTTACAAAATGCAACGACACCAATCTAAGTGGGTATTTCAGAGAAGACAAGACACTGAAGAAGCTTGCGAAACATTATTGGTGGGACAAGATGGGACAAGAAGTGGCCAACTTCTGCAAATCATGCGACACTTGTCAGCGACAAAAATCCCGTCGCACACGGCTATCCGGACTTCTGCAATCGCTCCCCATTCAGATGGAACTATGGACGGACATCTCTATGGACTTTGTCACGGGATTAGCAGTCACACCCGAGGGATATGACACAGTCCTAGTCGTTGTCGACGTGTTTTCCAAAATGGCTCACTTTATTCCGACGGCGACCAACGTCACCATCGAAGGAACATCACGGCTGTTTGTAAACCACATCGTACGGCTACACGGCGTACCACAAACAATCACAAGCGACAGGGACGGTCAATTTACCGATTGTTTTTGGCGCGAGCTGGTGACTCGCCACGCAAGTTGGATCTAGCTTTCAACGGCGTTCCACCCTCAAACTGGCAGCCAAACCGAGAGGACCAATTTGATGCGCAAACAACTTCTCCAAACACTTTGCGAACCTCATGGGACCTATTGGGCACGAGAACTCCCGACCGCTGAAATCACATGTAATTCGGCAATCTCCACCGCAATGGGAAAAACTCCATTTCAAGTGGTGTATGGCAATCTTCGCGCCACACCAGCTGGACTACACACCCAGAGCAGCATTCCCGCGGTTGATGTCCAACGCCGCGAATTCTTTGCCATTTGGGAAGAAACACGGCAAACACTCGCGAAGACACAAGCGACGATGAAACGAGTAGCTGACAGACATCGCAGCAACGATGTGTTAGCCGCTGGCGACAAAGTTCTCCTCGTTTCGGCAAACATCAAACTCCGCGGAGCCGACTGTTTGAAGCTCAAACCCGGATGGTTGGGCCCGTTTCAGATCAAGCGCATGCAAACCCCCGTGGTCGCGTAACTCAAACTTCCCAACATTATGCAAGTTCATCCGGTGTCCCATACCAGCAGACTCAAGCACTACGGAGACCCTAGAGAGAACTTCCCCGGCAAGGATGTACCTCCCCCTCCTGTACAAGTGGACGAGGATACATAGTACGTCATCGAAGATATCATTGGCCATCGACGTGGCAAGACGATGAAATATCTTGTCAGGTGGCATGGCTACAACGTCGCGCATAACAGCAGGGAACTCTACGACAACCTCCAAGACGTCGATCACCTGATTGACGGATACTACTGCTGTTACCGGGCTACATTTAGACACGCGCCGAGACGTTGCGGCTAGGGGGGGGGGGGGAGTGTTACGTACTAGACGTACACGAGTCCCTAATCTTTCCAAGTGGGCATTTTAATCCTTATACAAGTAGCCCATCGCACATCTAGACCTCGATTTTCACTCCGATGGTCGAGGGCAATTCGACCAACTGCCCTCGTCCTCTAGTGAACCTTTTGCGTAATTTCTGACAACTTCGACCACCTTCGAGAATCGATGAGAAAAGTGTCACAACCTTCCGGTCGACTTCTCGACATATCGAGAAATATTGAGGTTAATAAAGATGCACCCCGCGCCTCCGTAGTCGATATTTGAAGCCCCCCTTGATTCCTCTGCATAGCTTCTCGATCCGGCCGATCACAACGCGACTCCACACGTGTCGCTCGACGATCGACCCAAGGAGCCCGACTACGCCTCATTTGTAACTCAACGCTTGTATACATGTGTTATATCATTTCGACACTTGTCATCAAAGTGCACTTACTGCTAATTAGAAATTCCTCAAGTTTCCCAAATTATCAAACGTGTCCCACCTTGCAACTTCTACCTGTTCACCATCTACGCTCCGTTCGGCATATCATGTGCCACTCGGCGTAAAAGTAAACATAGGGCAATTTGAAACATGGCTGTGAACGTAAGAGATTTTGAGAATGAGCTCTTTACTCAAATTGCCCAACTGTTTTCTACGCGATTTCTCCAATCCGAGCAAGATCCCATGAATCATTGGATCCTTATGCCCCATGTGTGCAGCTGTCCGCATACATGAAGTTAGAAAGCGAGGCATCGACTCATTGACGAGGGAAACTTGTGCACACAGGGAACGCGTACTGGCTATCTGAACTACTCATTTACCCTCATCCAGCATCGTCATTCGTTTTCCAGGCGTGGCCCGTCTCGTACTCCAGACCAGACCGTGCAGCAGAAGGCGCCATCGCATCACGTGGCAGCGTTCGGCATGGGCTGTATGGCGACATGGCAATCTCTGCACTCCTCTGGCCACCATCACCCGCCCTAACGCCACCCGCTTCTTCCCGGCAGGCAGGCTTCTGACAAACATGCGCGTATGCGCGTATAACTCCGTGTGCCGCATATTATCCCAGCAGCGGGGTTCGCTTCTGGACCGGGGACGGAACGGGCTCAGGAGTCTTCTGCAGTCCAGCGTCCAGCTTTCAGCAAGTGCAAGGCGCATGAAAGTAGCCGCCCTTGCAGTGTGCGAAGGAATTTTCAAGGGTAGTTCAGTCACTGCACTCTAGCCGATTGTCATCGGAGGGAGCGTAGAGCGCAGTCGCCGCCGACTTTGCTTGTGCCATGGCGCCCGCAGTTGACGGCAGGACGTCTGCAAGTGCTGGCAAAGATCAACGCAGCAGCAGCAGTAGCAGCAGCAGCAGCGGCGGCGGCGGCAAGAGCAGTGCGAGCGCTGAGAAGGGTGACGGGCGCAGTAATTGTGACACTAGAGAGAGTGAGGTATATTTGCCTGGTGCTACTCCTTCCTTCCTTCCTGGTCCTTATCCTCCTCGTCGTCGTCGTCGCCGCTGGAGCCGCCGCCACCTCAACCGCCGCCGCCGCCGCCGCCGCCCTGTCGTCGTCGTCGTCGTCGTCCTCTTCTTCCTCTTCCTCCTCCTCCCCATCCTCCCCCTCCTCCCCCTCCTCCTCCTCCTCCTCCTCCTCCTCCTCCTGCTTCCCCTCCCCTTCATCCTCCTCTGTCTCCTCGTCGTCGTCGTCGTCGTCGTCGTCGTCGTCGTCG
>SZWC01004593.1:531-89753 GCA_023375785.1 Penium margaritaceum
TATGTATATGTATATGTATATGTATATGTATATGTATATGTATATGTACATGTACATGGACATGTACGTGTACATGTACATGTACATGTACATATACATATGACGCCACACGACACGCCATAACACAACACAAAACAACATGACTGGATATGACACGAAGCGATATGACACAACATGCCACGACGCAACATGAGCGACCCGTTATGACACAACACAACACGACACGACACTACACTACACGACATGACACAACACGACACGACATGACACAAAACAAAACAAAATGAAAAAAAAGACACAAAACAACACATCATGATACCACATGACATGACATGACGAAACATGACACAACACAACCTTACATGGTTGAACACGACACGAAACGACATGACAGATTACATTATGACACGACACAACATGACATGGTACGACATAACATGACACGACATGACAAATACCACACCACGCGATACGACACGACACAACACAAAATGACCCAACACGAGACGACATGACATGACACAACACGACACGACACAACACGACATGACATGACGCGACACGACAAGGATGATACCATTGTCAATGGTATCATCCTTGACACGTTCAATCACGAACCAATGTCTGCATTGGCCATGACTAATGATGCATAGAACCTTTGAAAGGTACTGATACATCCAATACACACTATGTACAGGCAGCACGATGTCAATCCTCAAGGATTGAAGTTGGCGTGCTAACACACCAATTCTTTTTCACATCTCACGACGTAGTCATAACACGGGCCTGGTCATGGAAGGATCGCAATTGCCTTTGAACATTGTAGCAATGGGACCTGCGACTGTTGTAGAACACGTCCTATGCCCACCAAACTACTTGTTAGGTGAAGTGGTGTCGCCATTTTTATCCAAAACATTAGCTTATATCGTCAGCTTGTTCAAACGTCACAAAACCGATTTTCACTGTTGGTGGCGACCGAGATCGCTCTGTTTTTGTTACGCCGTTCGGGCATACCTTTGATCACCACAGCCATCTGTGATTGTTTCTAGCCAAGTCATTCGGTTCTCTACTTGAAGGATTCAACAGTATGACCATCCTCGACTTCGTCGAGATGCCTCGCAAACGTGAGATGACGTGCTTCCGATGTTTTGAATAACACGCTTGACGCACTTGCTCATAGAACCACTCTGTGCATAGATCATATGCTTTTGTCTAGTGGTCTATCGTAAGCTAGTCTGACGAGGCAACGAGTTGGCCAATTCTTGCTACTTGATACAACGGGGTGCAATCGGCACCCATGCTATTGCTACAATCGGCATCTTGTAACATGTGTTGTACCATCAACACTAGCATTGCCAGTATAATCACAACTCATGGCCAATGTGCCTTCGGCACTCGCATTAGTGGTGTATTTGGCACCCATGACAAAAATGCCACCCGTAGCTTTTGCCAATCGTGCAATCAACAATTATGACAACGGTGCATTTGGCACTCATGTCAACGGTTTAACCGACACACACATCGGCCATGCATTCAACATCATGGTAATCGTGCATTCGACACTCACGTGAATGCTACAAGTGCATGTCGGTCATAAACTAGGTGCAATCGGCACTTGTAAATGGACCATTGTGCGTGGATTTCCACCATCGCGTGTATGTGTTGAGTGCGATCGGCACTCACATCCTTGTTTTGTCGAGATCCTCTCACAAATGGCTTACCCAACATTTTTGGTGCAATCGACACCCACGTGAATACGGAATCGTCATTTATTTTGGTCATATCTTCGTAGACCATGAGCAGTGTGGTCTGCACTAACATCATGAATGCTTTCAACATTTGTGTCTAGAGTGCAATTGGCACTTTTGAGTGGTGTGTTCCACACCAACAATTTTTTTTGCGACTAACACGTGCTGTTGCTTCTAGTACAATCGGCACTTACGTTGATGGTGTGGCCGAGGCCCGTAAAATTGTGCAACCGCCACTCGTTTTGTGCAGTCTACACGTTTCACATTGTTGTGGCAAGTAGGAGAGTCATTGAGTGGTCGCAACACGTTTGTTGTTTCTTTAAATTGTCATCGAGAATTCCTCTCAATAGACATCACCATTATGGTTTTGCAACACGGTGCACGTTGTAGTCATTTTTTACGTTAAAAAATTGTTTATCACATGTACAACCTATGATGAGCCATGGCATGACTTTTTAACAGTCAACCCTTCCAGGTTTTGTCACAAAATACCCCAAACTATGAGTTTAATCCACAGAAAGTTAGGCACTATCGGTGCTAAATTTCTCAAATTGAAGCATTTCCATGTGAAATCTGTTCACGGCATGGAAAACTGTGGATTTTCCACCTTCTTGTGCTTCAGAATGGACGAGAAAAAGAAAATCAGGATCGCTGATTTTTGGAAGATTTCAACTAGAGCTCCTACATTTTTGCGTCGAAACCCATGGTCAAGTTGACCACACAATCCGGTTCGACCACAAAAGTTTCACCGTTTCAAATGTTTTTGAAAACGGTTAACGTATTGTTCCTCAACCTGAGGATTCATGAAAAATGAACATAATTTTGGCACGTCAAGTACCTCCCCTTTTTTTTGCTTGATGCTTGCCACCTTCCAAGAGGCACCCGGTGGTGTGTTGGGAAAACTGTCGGTCTTCTGCTTTTTCCCATGACCAGGAAAATATTTTAGGACAATGAGTGAGAATTTCTCAAAACATTGTAGATCTTAGACAGAGCTCCGTGTCGCTTTTTACAACGGTGAACCCCCAGCCAACAAGGCCATACCTCGGGTTCAACCGAGGAACCAAACCCCGGTTCAAGCAATTTTTAATCTCGTTTTGAGCTTCAAAATGATTTTTACGATGCTTCAAACGGTCGCCAATCGACAAGAAAATATCCCTGAAAATACTTGGAACCAGTCGGGTCCAAAATTCATGGTATTTTTGGAGAAACATCTCTGTCTCGAAAGAAAAGTGTGTGACGTTCAGGAATTGAATTTCGATCACTCCACTTCCCAATGACTCGGTTACCCACTGCGCTACTTGCGCACATTCGACAGGAATATTTTGAGCAAGCAACCCGTCTCGCTGTTGTGCGCGACCATGCCCTTTGGCGGCGAGGAGGAGGGAGGAAGCTTCCTCGCCTCCTTCCTCCTTGGGCTGTTGGCAACAACAACAAAGTCATGAAGGACAGGAAAAATTTGGGACTCGCCCATCCACTCTATACAGTCAGGCCCGAATTCATCACTCGCAGACGACGCTCCCCCACACGCATCATCATGAGCCACAAACTTAATACCCTACTGATTTATGATTTCATTATTAAATAATCATTGGAGGAGACTAATTCAATAATACGGTCACAAGTAGAAGTTTGTTCATCCTAAAAAAATATGATTTAATAATCATTTTCATTTTAGTACACAATGTTTGCTCCCTGAGGTCCTATTCTTCATGTTTTCAGCCATTTTTGAGTGGGATTTGGGGCCATTCTGAACAAAAAAGATTTTATATGATATCATGAAGTTCTTTTGTCCTTTTGAAATACAAAAAAATAAATATTAAAAAAAACGAAATTTGATTACAGGTCGTAAATTATTGAAAGTGATAAAATCAAAGTTCACTACGGTAATACAAGCATACTATGGACTACACAGATGTGTCAACACACTCTCACCTCCCTGAATATAGAGCTGCAGAAGGTGATGAAGCTCCGTGATGATGCAATTGTGTGGGTTTACGTCATCAGCATCATCGGAGGCGGATGAAGGGTTAGCTGCCATCGTGGCTGTGCGGCAAGTCTAAGTGGCGCTAGAGGCAGCCTTCTGCTTGTTATGTGTGGCCTAAAAGCCGTACATCATCCACGTCTAGTCGAGGGCAGTGCGGACTACATGTAGTGATATGGGGACCCATAATTGTAGTACTGGACTGAACGTCCACCTCTACCACTGGAAAACTACAAACACTGCTATTGTTGCTATTGCTGCTGCTTCTTACCACTACTCTGTTTGTCCTTCTTCCCTTGCGCAGCGACGACCATGCCCTGGGAGGAGGGCGACGGAGAAGAGGGTAAGGACAAGGCACTGAGAAGGGGAGGGGAAATCGGGGAGGCGGTCATCGTGGCAATATTCGGACTCGCCTGATGGACGTGAGCAGCCTTATTTGTGACCGTTCACTACAGGTAGTATTAATGGGTCCAAGGGAGCATTTCCAAGGAGTCCGACAGCTCGGCGAGAATCACCTGGTCAAAGTAGGTGGAGATGTTGATGCACTCCATGTGGCCCCGACCATGATGGTGTGTATGGTCCATAGATGGGAGAAGACTACACTACCGAGGATAGTGTAGATCCACATGGCTCGCTACCAGTAGGTGTCGCCAACTCAGAGGGACCATGCCAAAGGGAGCTGAACTCCCACAGACGCGCCATCATTGTTGCATGGGTCTCAATTGACAGCAGGGTGAGGACCAACTCCCAGCAGCGGCAAGGGTCTACTGTGTTGAGAGGTGCGATTATTACGCTGGTGTTAAGCTCCAGTATGGTGAAGACGACACTGCAATCGGAGCACTGTACGGAAAGTGACGGATTTTACGGTGAATTTCCGGGTCCATGTCTACTGGGAATTCTCTCCTACACAGGCCAGATAAATTCTGGCCACCAGCCCTGAAGCAGCCTAAAGGGCCTAGAGTGTAATATAGTGTGCTGGCATGCGCAAGGGGGTTGCACATGCCTCTAGTTAGCCCTAGCAGGGAGGGGACCTACCTACTGCATAGCACTGCATAGCTACCCTGGTCAGGGATTCCTCTACCTGACTGGGCAGGAATCATGCACCCTGAGCATGAGGCCTACACTACATCATCAGCCACATGCATAGAGCCTAGGCCCTTCAACCTACATGGGCCAATCTGGAACGAGCTTCAGGAGGCTCCTGATGAAGAGACCAGATGCAGCAGCGTGACAAGATCAACGGCCGTCAGAGGAAAGCCTGAAGAGCAAGCAACCTCTTTGAGAAACTTCACCCGAAGACTTAACGAAGCTTCCTCAAGGAGGAAGCTTATCCTTAGAGCAGCAAGGATGCTAGTAATAACTCTGACCTACTGGAAGCTTCACGTGAAAGGAAGCTTCCCCAATAGGCAGCAGACCTGAACCACCTAAAGGAAGCTTCTCCTTCAGGTGGTCAACTTGCCAGGACCACAGGTATAAAAGGGGAAGCTCCTCTCAGTTCAGTCTCATCTCAACATCTTAGTATTCTGCAAGAACTGAGCTCTGCTCAAGCCTCTGAGTCTGGAGCCCTGACCAAGACTGTGCTAGAGATCCCTCCAAGGCCCCTATAAGCCTGGCAAGGCCTGCCAGCCTGGGTGGAGGCTACCCTGGAGGCCGGTCAACCTGGAGACTGCGCCAAGACCCTTGCCACGACAGCCTACAAGGCCTAGCAAGGCGTTGCCCCTCTGTGGGCCAGGAGCTCTGCTAGCCTAGCTTGCCTAGGATTTTCCATGTACCATACTTGTACTTAGTATCAATCAAGATTTCAGTCCAGATTTCCCAACCCTAGCCCTGCTATTGTACATGCAGCACTACTGATCACCCAAAGATCCTACCAGCAAGGGTCCTAGCCCTTGCTGCCTGTCTCTCAAAATTCAACATGGTATCGAAGTCCTAGGCGGTGCTCTCAGTAGTTTGTAGCAGCAGTAGCAACAGACTACGTTGGTGGTGGAGACGTTCTCCACCAGCCCTGTACAAGTGCTGAGCCAGAGGCGGAGGTGACGCCACTTCACGCGCGTGAGCGGTGTTCCACCTGCAGAGAAGCACGAGCAACATGGAAGAGGAGAACGCTCAGTCAGCTTCTCCTGCACTTGACGACCAATCCGTTTTGCATGGCATGCGCATGGGCCAAGAGCAGGGGCGCGCTGTCGCAGACCACGCACAACGCCAAGCTACAGAGGCGCAACGCTTGGCTGATGAGGCGTAACGCATGGTGCAACAAGAAGCCGCAGCACGTCAAGCTGTGGAGCAAGAGAGGGAGGCGCTGAGGCAGCAGATTGCCGCTCAAGAACTCTTACGTCAACAGGAGCAGCTTACCCATGCCGCTCAAGCATCGCAGACGCAACAACTATAGTAGTCACATGCGGCTCAAGCAGCCCAAATCGCACAACTTCAGCAGCAGCTGGCATGGGCTCAGCAACAGCAGCTTCAACAGCATGAGCTTCAGCAACAACAGCAACAGTGGCAACATGGTTCACAAGGATCGTCTGCACATCTACCTCAAGAAAGCCCTCCCCCTGTCGTGCAACTAGCCATGTCTCCACAAGTGCAGCCGGTAGCTGCACCACAAGGAGGCATGCCACAGCCGTTTGTGGCTCAACAACCACAACCAGCTCCGATGGTGCCACCCTTGGCACACTACCAGCAGATGCACCAAGCACTAGGACCGCAACCCTTTGCGGCACAACCAGCACCAGTTCATGCAGGAGTAGTAGTACCACCAGAAGGGCTGCAGCCAATGGCATAAGGCTTTGTGCCACTCCCACATGCGGCAGCACAAGGCAAAGCATACCAAGGCCTGGAGGACGGTGTGCCTCAAGCAGCAGCCTCACTACATCTGCACAAGCTTAAGGTTGACAAATTTGATGGCGAGAACTTCCCTCACTGGGCGCACAAGTTCAAACAAGCAGCCTAGATACACGACATCTGGAAGTTCTACAATGGCTACTACACGCCTCCGCCCCCAGGGTCGCTGTCTAGCGTGGTGGCTGAGGACAACTACTTCACCAGAGCTGCTTTCATGGTGCTGGACGACCATCTGACTCCTTGCATCCAGCAAGCCATACGGATGTACAAGGAGACTGCTGAGCCAGCTCGCCAAGCTTGGTCCTACCTGCTACGGACCTACATGTCTGGCGACTCAACCTTCAAATCTCACCTCCTGACGGAACTGTCGCACATCAACCTCAATGGCTTTGACAATATCGAATCCTACGGCAACAAAGCGAAGCCACTTCGCGATCAGCTTGCAATGACAGATGCTCCTGTGATACCCCCAATTTTGCCGCGTCCCTGGTTCTTCCGCGGACGGCAACTCTCCGCGGATCTCCGCGGATTACACACTTCACTACTACTACTTTGCCAATGATCAGTAAGACACAGTTTTCCCCTTCAGGCTAGAGGCTATTTTGCGGACCACGAGTTTGGGACTGCTGCGCATACACCTTACTGAGGAGTGACACTCCGCGGATCACTAGAGCACGGTAACTCAATGGAAACCCCCCCCGACTATCGGCTATTCCGCGGACCACAGTTCTAGACCTCTGCGCAGGCACCTCACCGATGAGTGATGCTCCGCGTTCCACTTCTTCCCACACGGGAGTCCACCACCTCGTGGCGTCCGACTCCTCTCCGCGGAACCCCGTTCCGCGGACGTGTGCAAGCAAGGGACACCGCCGGCAGCCCACCTCACTCGGACTTTTGGTTCTTCACGCACTTACTCCCATAGTCCGTGGACCGGACTCCGAGAGCATCTGGGGGCAAGAGGGCAATGGGCGGAGCACAGAAATGAGAGTAGGCCAATGACTTTGATAAAGCTGATTGCGGAGTACATGGAATACTTCAGAAGGNACCTCGTGGCGTCCGACTCCTCTCCGCGGAACCCCGTTCCGCGGACGTGTGCAAGCAAGGGACACCGCCGGCAGCCCACCTCACTCGGACTTTTGGTTCTTCACGTACTTACTCCCATAGTCCGTGGACCGGACTCCGAGAGCATCTGGGGGCAAGAGGGCAATGGGCGGAGCACAGAAATGAGAGTAGGCCAATGACTTTGATAAAGCTGATTGCGGAGTACATGGAATACTTCAGAAGGCAAGCAAGTCTGAGTTGCACTTGTGCTTTTGCTAATGAGGCCCCTTTTCTACTTTGGACTCCGCATAGCGTGTCTACACGCTGTCGGTCTTGTCCTTCTCACATCATCCTTCTTCCTCCTACTTCGGACTCCACGCGGTGCGGCTACGCACCGCGGGTCTCGTCCCACACACACACTGCTGGCCACTTTCTTCATCCGCGGCTCGTACACGCGGTTCTTTGTGTTCTTCCTTGAATCTTCGTCTTCCGCGGTGCGTCTCCCGAGACTCCTCCGTAATTGATGCTTGGTCACTTGTGCTGATTGGTCGTTTTCTCCTCTGATTGCTCCATTCCTCCGTTGTCCTGCCTGCGCTCCGTCAGTGGCCGCGGATCCTGCCTCGGCTTGTCCCCGTTCCCTTTGCACCGCGGCCCGTCCCTCCACTGCTTCCCGCCTGGCCACAAACTCTTCGGCTGAGAAGAACTGCCGCAGACGAATGTTCGTCTGCGGCGGCCCTTCCACTGGTGCCCTGACCCCTGCTTCCCCGGATCTGCGCTTACCCCTCGCTCAACCGTATCCGCGGGAGCCAGCATACCATGCGCGGACCCTCTGCCTCCTCGATCCCTATTCCGCTAGTCACTTCTTCCGCGGAGCTGCGGCAGGATTGTGCGTGACACTGATGCCCCCAACCCCCCCTTTTTCCGAGACTCTGTTCCAGAGTCTCTTAGCGCGCTTTCTGCGTGAAGTACTTGTGGGGCTTGGGGCGATCCCGCTCCTGGCACGGCCTGCAGTATCTTTCCACCGCTCCTCCCCTCCGCTTGAGCTTCACCGCGCACTCATCATGGACGAATAGCCGGCATCCCTCACACCACGCTCCGATCGTGGGTGCGCCGACCAAGTTCTTGCATGAGGAGCAGTGTGGCGCGCGCTCGTACTTTTGGCAGCTTGAGCATCGGTAGATCCGTTTGCCTTCGCTGCTCCGCCCCACCTCTTTGACGCAGGATTCATGTGCCAGGCCGCCGCAGTGCTCGCACCGGTAGACTGTCCCCTCGAGCCGGCCAAGGCAGTTGTCCCCCGTGCAGAGGCGCTTGTTGGAGAACTTCCATTTCATCCTCCGCGGCTTGTTGTGACAGTTGCTGCAGGTCTAGATGCCCTCCTTCCCGCGTTTGCCACACCGCAGGTGGCACATGGTTCGACACATGCCGCAGGGTTTGCCGAATTCGGTCAGCTCTGTTTCACACCCTCCGCAGAGGGGAGCCAAAGTTTCAGTGGCGTAGGATAGTGAGGCCCCTGCTTCCACTATTTCCGCTCCCACACACCTTTGACACTGTCCTGTCCATACCGAGCTGCCCGTCACCAAGCAGCTCTGATGAGCCATCCGGCCACACTGGGTGCAGCGCTCCCCTGTGCGGACAGCCTTTATGCAGGTGGGGCAGTTTTCTGCGGCAGGTGCGGGCAGGTCCGGTTCGTCCTCATCCTCCGAATCAACCTCCTCTCCTTCCGCGGTGACACGCGTCTGCTTCCGGACCCCAAGCTCGCGCTCGATCTCTTGGCGGCACCTCCGACATTTTTCGGATCCGCTCCGTTCCCCCTTTGCGTTCCGCGGCTGCTCCAGACACTTGTCACATATCCTACGGTGGCATCCTTCACAGTCCTGCACCCGTCTGCCCCAGCGGTGCCCGCATTGGGTACACGTCTGGCGTGCCTTTTCCTTCTGGGCCTGCTCCGCCGCTGCCATCCGTCCTTCCTCTTGCCACTGTCGCATGGTGGCCCCTGTCACCGTGCGTGGACCTTGCCGCACCCTTGCTGCCTCCTCTTCCTCTTCTTCTTCCTCATCGGGGTCCCATCCTCCTCGCGCCTCTCCTCCCCCGGAGCCTGGGCCGGCTCCGCCGCTGGAGCNCTGCACCCGTCTGCCCCAGCGGTGCCCGCATTGAGCACACGTCTGGCGTGTCTTTTCCTTCTGGGCCTGCTCCGCCGCTGCCATCCGTCCTTCCTCTTGCCACTGTCGCATGGTGGCCCCTGTCACCGTGCGTGGACCTTGCCGCACCCTTGCTGCCTCCTCTTCCTCTTCTTCTTCCTCATCGGGGTCCCATCCTCCTCGCGCCTCTCCTCCCCCGGAGCCTGGGCCGGCTCCGCCGCTGGAGCCTGGGCCGGCTCCGCCGCCTCCTTCCTCTTTCTGCTCTGCTTCTTCCCCTTGGTCTTCACTCATGCACCGCAGGCAGGTGCGGTTCCAACCAATGCAGCTCTTGGCCAGCCCCTGATGCACTGGCTGGCCGCAGACGCGGCAGACGACCTTCAGGAGCTTTTCCTCGGGCAGGTTTTCTCCACAGACGGCGCAAGGCCCTGTGTAGGCAGCCAGGCGCGGGGGCTCATGGAGACATTCTTTCGTGAAGCATCGGTGACTCTTTGTGGTGTCATTTCTCCGCTGCCCGTCTGTTGTGATCTTGACTGCTGCTGCTGTGGTTGCTCCTGTTGTTCCTGCGGCCCCTGTTGCTCCTGCTGCTCCTGCTGCTCCTGCTGCTCGTGCACCGTGCGTCTTCCTTCCGCGGAGACCTCCTGCACGTCAGAGCCGTCCGTTGGTTCCTCTGGAGGTTCCTGACTCCACACTTCCTCCTGCTCCGACACCTGGGTCTCGCACTGCTCCAGCACCTCCTTCGCGCGCCATCCCCTTGATCCCTTGCGCGCCTCCAGCGGAGGGAGTTCTCCGCCTGTACCGGGTATGTGCGTTTGCCAGGCCGGGGGTAACAGAACGAACTCTGTCGCAGGGTAGCTCCGTTCACTGAACCCGTCTGGCCCTTCCAGCCACACTCGTCCCGCGTCCACTGCGGCCACGCGATAGACCTGCCGCGCCTCTTCTGTTTCACGCCCTGCACCGGGGAAGGGGCGGAGGTACACCAGGTTCCCTTCCTCAATTGCCCCGTGGTTGAGGCGTCGGTTGGCGACATCACATCCGTGCCAAGCCGAAACCGAGGCTCGGAGGCGTGCCTCCGCCCTTACCACAGCGGTTTTCTGGCATCGCGCCCGATACCACTCCTGCACTTCCTTGTCCCTTGCCAGCTCCCGCTCCTTCTATGAGCCTCCCTCTTGCTGCTGCTCCGGGTCCAGTGGCAGCAGTAGTGGGGGCTGCGGCATGCCGAGTGCCGCGCGCGGAGGCTGCCCAAAGAGGAGGGCATGCGGTGAGAATGTGGTGGCGCGGCTGGGGGTGATGTTGATGAAGTGGGCGGTCTTTTTGAGGGTCTCCCCCCAGTCTGTGACCTCCGCGGTGGCCACTGCTCGTTCCAGGATCTCGTGCAGCCGCTCGACCTGGCCCTGGGATTGAGGTCGGTATCGTCCAGAGTGCACATGCTGCACTCCCCATTCCGCGAGCTCTTCGCGGAACGCTCCTGCAAACTCAGTGCCGTTGTCACTGTGTACCACGCGACATCCTCCGAACTTGTAGAACACCTCTTCCCTGATGAAGCGTGCCGCACGCTCCGAGGACTTGTCGGGAACGGCCCGGACCCACATGTATTTGGTGAAATGATCCACCGCTGTAATCCAATACCGCTCTCCTTGGGCGCGGCGAGGACGAGGTCCGTGGAAGTCAATGATGATGCGGTCCAACGGCTCGCCGATGGGGGAGGGTAAGAAAAGCGGCATGTCCCGCGGTGTTATCTTGCGGTGGCGTTCACATAGGGCACAGTGTTGCACCAAGTCTTTCACCATTGCCAGGAGGTTCGGTATGTGCAGGATGGGGGTGAGACGCTCCTTGAGTGCCTGGACGCCGGTGTGGTGGTGTTGATGGTATGTTTTGACCACCGCTCGTTGCAAGGTGGGTGGGGGTACCCACAAGACCTGTGGCTTGGTCCGCCACAGACGGCCACCTTCCCACGCGTACTGTTTGCAGGTGTGGGCGAGGTCGTCCTTCTTCCTCCTGTCATATTCTACCCCCATCCGCGCCCTCAGGTCCTTGTACACCTTTTCCGCCTCCACCTTCTGCTGTTCCTTGGTTGTTGCACGGAGCAGGATGTGCGCGGCTTGCAAGATCCTCCAGTCCTGCGTCTCGGCGGGTTTCTCCTTCACCACCTTTCCCGCGGCGGCTTCTCCCTGCTTCCTCTTTTTCTCCTTTTCCAGCGCCGGCAGCCCCTGGGCCCGCCTCGCATCTTGTTCTGCCTTCATCGTCTGCAGGCGCCGTTGGTTCTTCTCGTCATAGACGGGGGGCTCCCTGTCCCAGCTGTCCGGGGCGGGGAAGATGCGCAGAATCCCTACCGCGCGGAGTTCCCCTTCATCCCATTGGCTTCGCAGTGTCATTTCGGGCACTGCTCCATGCCGTCGACCTCGTGCTCCGCGGACCTCGCCTGCCTCCGGTTCTGCCTTCTGTTCCAATGCTGCCTCGGGAAGTCGCAGCAGGCCCCGCCCCTTCATGATTGGCTGGTCCTCGTCAGGTGATGGTGACTCGCTGAGTTCGGATATCGCCACCCCACCTGTCTTCTGTTTCACCGCAGTCACCGCAGCACCTTCTTCAATCCCCTGCTTGTGTTGTGGTGTAGCGCCTGCGCTCCCCAGGAGGGGTTGAAGTTGAGCCGGGACCGATCCAGCCGGCAATGGTACGTTGCGGGATACTTCCAGGAGCAGCTCCATTGCTTGGGCGACGCTCCGCTGAACCTGCGCGAGCTGTTCCAGGTTGACAGGTTGACCAATTCCTGGGGTGGGGCGGGCTTGTTTACTGCGCTTGGCGGGGGTGATGGTCGTGGAGCTGTCCTCAATGGTCCGCTTCCCTTTTTCCTTGCGGTGGGATGTTGGTGTGGTCTCCACGGACGACGTCTGTTTCTTCGCAGCTGAGTCCTTTTGTGGCTCAGCCTCTCGGATGATTGACGCCGCGTGAACTGGGACCGCCTGCTCCCGGGGAGCCGCAGATGCTGTGGCTCTTCTGGCTGCACGCTGGAGTTTGGCTCTTCTGTCGAGCAGAGCCGGGGACAGAGTCGGTTGTGGGGTGTTCTTCTGCGCTCCTCTTCTGGCTGCCGCCGCCTTTGTGTATATGAGCACGTCCTGGGCTCGACCCCCGCTTTCCCCTTGTGCCCTTTCCTGCTGCTCTGCTGCCTGTGCCCCTGCTGCTTGTTTTGCCTCGGCCGCCGCCTCCCTTGTATCCGCTGCCTCTGCCTCCGGGGCAGTTTTCACCTCTTGGCCTGTTGGGTCTTCCACTCCTGCTTCGCGTTCCGCGGCTGCAACTACGGCTTCCACCACAGCTTCCACCTCTTGCGCCGCTTTCTGCTCCACTGCGGCTTCTTCCTTCCGCCTCCGTTCTTCCGCCATCTCCTGCCAAAGGGCACGCAATCGCTCCCTCATGCTTGTGAGCTCGGAGGAGTTGCGGAGATACTCTTGCGCCTCTTCAGTTTCACTGTGGGTGCGGTTCTTTTCCTCGCGACACACGTTGACTGCTTCACGGGCCCAGTGACGTACTGCCTCTTCTGTTAGTGCTGTGCAGGTTCCCTGAAGGGATTTCCATAACCCTTCCGCTACCTCGGTCACGGCCCGTTGGCGCGTGGCGTTGTCTTGAGTCAGCTGCCAGGCGTTGGCGATAGCGGTGAACCAATGCTCATGCTGCTGCTCCGCCGCGGAGATGGCTGCCAGCTCTGCCGCTGTGTACTGCAGTCCCCACCTGCGGGAGGTGAGCCCGAACTGGTAGCCCCACCTCCAGAGTTCCGCTGTTGCCTTGCGGTCCGGTACTTCCATTGTTCCTGCCGGCATGCGGGCGGCGTGGTATACCGTGAGTGCCCGGGCGCCCTCTTGGAGTAGATGTACATAGCGGCGTGTGGGATCCGCGATCTGGTCACGGCGGACCAGGAGCCACCATTCGCGGGCAGCATCCACATTATGGTCAGGTTGTACCGTGTCCAGGAGCGTTGCCACACCCGCCATGGCCTGCGCTGGACGAAGGTTGAGGAGGTCGCGGAGCACCAAAAGGAGACGCTCGGCCCCCGCTGTTTCCAGTAACTATACCTGTCGTGCTCGTGGCCCCAAGGCGAGGGCGGTCTTGGCCGCTCCCTTCAGTGCCACTTGCCAGGCGGGGTTGAAGAAGGAGTCCCCCAAGCTTGCGCGAATTGCCTCCGGGAGCTTGTCGAGTAGGTGGATGATCACGCTGCTTACCACGTCCAGCAGGTAATCAGTCTTGGGATGATCTCCACTGTCCCCAGAGCTTTCCTCCAGACGTGTCTGCGCGCCCTCCATGATTGTGCCGGCGCTGAGCAAGGGACGTAGGGTTCCACGTGAGGCCGGTGGAGAGGAGTGCGCGGTCGGTGCAGATGGGCCGGACGATGGCGGTGCTCCCGCAACCGTCATCACCCCCGGGGATGCAGCAGGGCCAGATGGCGGAGGCGTACTGGGTGACGCTGCCGCTGTTGCTGCGGTAAGGCTTGGTGCCGGGGGTGCCCCAGGGGATGCTGCTACGTTTGGTGCCGCGGAATGGCCCGGTGCCAGCGAGGCTTCAGATGTCGCCGCCCCTGCTGTTGCCGCAGGAGTTGGGGCCGGAGGGGCTCCAGGTGACGCTACTGCTGCCGCGGACGGGCTTGATGCTGGAGGTGCTCTTGGGGTTGCATCAGATGCTGCTACCGTTGGTGACGCGGATCGTCTTGCACCAGTTGTAACACGGCCCGCGGGCTGTCGTCGGAAGGTCCGTCTCGTGGCACGCTCACCCCCCCGTTTGAGGGCACGGACCCCGTGCCAGAAGGGCGAGCCATTGCGGATGCTGTGCCGCGGGTGTTGCTGGAACTGCGAGTAACTCGACGGGTGAACTGAGTGCCAGAAGCGGGCGGCGTGAGAACCATAGGAGAAAGGACGGAGAGTGGTCGAGCCGAAGTGAAGAGCGGGGTGAACGATCGAATACCGGCTGCAGAAATGAGACTGAGAATGCCCGCTCCTAGCAATATATCCGCCTGGCGCGGCGCGAGCCAGTCGGCCGCCAGGAGCATGTCATAGGTGCGGACGTCACATACTTGCACGGTGTGCGGTGCATGCACGTTGGCCACCTGGATGGGCAGGGCCTCGATTTGTCCGATGGGTGCATCGATGGCGCCGGTGGAGATGGAGAAGCGGAGTCGAGTGGGCACGATGAGGTGGTCGAGACACAGGGTGCGGGCCATCCGCAGCGCGATTGTAGTATGGGTGGCGCCGGTGTCCACGATGGCCACGAACTTGCGGCCACACACCCAGACATAACACCATGCCACGTAGATTTCGGTCGGCGTTGGTGGGCCGGTGGTCAGCGGTGCGGGGGCCCATGTGCATGGTGCTTGGCAGGCATCCTCCCAGATGCGGGAGTGTGTTGTGACGATTGCATGGGCTACCATGCAGACACTTGTATCACAGGTGAGGGTGCAAGAGAGGCGGATGCCGACGGGGAGGAGGGAGGGGTTGTAGGAGGAAAAGAGTGCATGCAGTCGTTCCGCAGATGCGGGGGAATGAAGAAGAAAGTCGACCAAGGAGAGGGAGTGCCGCGTGTCGAGAAGAGGGGAGGCAGTGGGTGGAGGGGTCATTGGAGAAGGAGCGATGGCCACCGGTGCGGTCGTGGGAGTCCGGCGAGATGATGGCCAAGAGGAGCGAGAGGGAATGTGTGCTGCGACTTCCTCCAACGTCCAGCCGCGGATGGTAGGGTTGAAGCGCCGGGCAAGCTGAAGACCGGTGGCGGCGAGAGCCGGGAGGGTCTCCGCGGTGCCCAAGCACTCGGCAGGCTCCAGCTCGGATAGGAGTTGGTATGCGACCGCGGATTCTTCTTCCGTGAATTCACGAGCGACGCCCTCCCACTGGGGCTCAGCATCCGCGGGTGGGAAGGCATCTGTGTGGGGAGACTCCTGAAGGTTGTCCTGGAGGTCCGTGGGGTGCGGCCAGTCCGCGCGTGGGAGGCGGCTGAGAGCATCCGCATTGCGGTTAGCGAGCGCGGGCTGATACTTGATCTTCATGTTGTATCCTTGCAAGAGGAGAGCCCACTTGGCCAAGATGCCCTCATGGTTCTGCGTCGTGAGCAGCCACTGAAACGCCTGATGATCCGTCAGGAACGTGAAAGGCTTGCCATTCTTGATGTAGTCGCGGAAGTGTTGGAGGGCCCACAACACAGCCAAGCACTCACCTTTCACCGGTGGGTAGTTCCGCTCACCGTCAGTGAGGGCGCGGCTGGCATATGCAATCACCCGCTGGATCGGTTCCTGGACCGACTGTGACAGGACGGCCCCAAGGCCTTCCCGCGACCAATCGGTTGTGATGGCGAAGGGAAGGTTGAAGTCAGGGAACTCCAACATGGGCGCGGTGACCAAGCGGTGTTTGATTTCCGCCCAAGCAGCCGCACACTCCGGAGTCCACTCGAATGGGACGTCCTGATGGGTCAACTGCTGAAGCGGGCGGATGATGCGTGCGTGGTCGCGGACGAACTTGCGATAGAAGGAGACAAAGCCCAGGAAGATCTTAACCTGCCCCGCAGTAGTGGGTTGACGCCATTCCTGGACGGCGGCAATNGCGGAGAGGGAGGAGAAGAGGTCCTCGAAGCTGTGGGCGGCAACCATGATGTCGTCGATGTAGCAGCTCACATTGGGAATGCCGCGGAGGGTGGAATCCATGACACGCTGGAACGTGGCGCTAGCATTGCGGAGACCGAAGGGCATGCGGGTGAAAGCGTAGAGGCCTTCAGGTGTGACAAAGGCTGTTTTGAGGATGGAGTCCGGATGCATGGGGACGGCGTGGAAGGCTTCTTTGACGTCGAGCTTTGCAAACCATCCGCGCCCCTGTTGACGCTCCTGTATGTCGACGATCAGCGGCATGGGATAGGCATCTTCCTCGGTGACACGGTTGAGGTCGCGGAAGTCGACACAGAAGCGTTTGGAGCCGTCTGGCTTTCCGACGATGACCAAGTTTGCACGCCAGGGGCTGACGATGGGCACGATCACGCCTTGCGCCTTCAATTCTGCGAGTCCGTCATTGATGATCTGCTCTTGGTCTGGAAGGATTCGGCGGACCTTCTGCTTCACCGCGGGAGCTGAACCGGTGTTGATGACATGAGAGGCGTTGACTGTCCCAAGGTCTGTCGCGGACCCAGCAAAGATATCGGCGAAGGAGTCCAGCAAATCCCGGAAGTCCTGCTTCTGGGATGGTGAGAGGCGAGGGTGAAGGATGTGGTCCCACTGCGGTGGCGGAGGTGGCAGTTGCTCACGGATGGGGTAGAAGTCGTCATCCTCGTCCAGGGGAAGGCCTGGGCCGAATGCCTGCTCGCCTTGCTGCCACAGCCCCAGAAGGTTGGCACGCACCCTTGCTTCCGCGTGTTCCGCGGAAAGTTCACGCCACTCTTCGACCTGAACCTGTTCCGCATCCAGAACATCATCTGCCGGTGTCCGGTTTTTTAGGTAACGTGCAGTGGCATCTTCCTGTGCCGCATCAGAGAGGGAGAAGGTTGGTGCCTCGGTTACTGGCACCGTGACACGGTCGCCCACGGTGATGAGGGCGTAGTCTTTCGTGCCCGTGGCGGATGTGAGCTGCATGACACCTAGGGAAAACAGAAGGTTGCCGCGTCGCGAAAAGAGATAGTCCATGCCCAAGAGAACATCATAGGTCCGTGCCTGGGTCACTTGGACATCCATTGGCTCATGCAGAGTGCCCACCTGCAGGGGCAAGCCTCGTACTTCGCCATCCCCGTAATCCAGCCCTCCCGCGGAGTTACTGAACAGCCGCCTCGTTGGGATGACGCGGTCTGTCCATCCGATGAGGCAGAGGACGCGGAGGGCCACAGTAGTGTGAGTCGCCCCGGTGTCAATGATGGCCAGGAACTTGCGGCCACAGATCCAGACCACACAACAGGCCACTTCGTAATGGCGGTCTTCGCGGCGGGGTGGTTCCAGGGGTTGGGGTGCCCACCCCCATTCTATTTCTTCTATAGTTAATGCAGGTGGCACCTCTGCCACAACGCGTCGGGTGTTCTGAGTGCCATGGGGCGGAGTAGTACAGGCAAGGGAGATGCCCACGGTCTGGAGGCGATGATTGGCGTTGGTGAATTCTTCTCGGAGCCGCGGAGCCAGTTCGGGATGAAGGCGAAGGAAGTCAAAGAAGTTGACAGAGGCAATGGGGGTGGTGAAGAGTTTGTGGATCGGATCAGCAGAATCCGCTGCAGGGGTGGGAATAGGCTGAGATGCAGGTGAGTTGGTCACAACCGCTACCGCAGGCTTGGGATCAGGTTGGCGGCGCTTCTCTAGGGGTCGCATGGAGCGGGCCGTGATGGCTTCTTGTAGCCGGGCCTCGGCGGCTTCCGCTCATCGCCGCAGATCGTCTTGCAACTGTGCAGCCTCCTGCAGATCCCACCCACGGAGCTTGACTCGACGGGCACGTGTGATGAGCTCCGTTTCCTCAGGTGTTGGTGCCACCTCGGTGGTCTTGTCCTCTGCCATGGGCAAACCTAGCTTCACATTGCGAGCGCCGGCTGCGGAATTGTGCTGCGGATTTGGCAGGAGACCCTGACCCACTCCCTGAGCCGCCTTGTCTTGTCCAGGGGGCGGCGGGTTCATTGTCTGTAGCTGTTGCTGTTGCTCTGGCTGATGCTGCTGCTGTTGGCCGGGCCACGCCTGGTTATAGTACTGCTGCCACTGCTGGACCATAGGATCCTGGGAAGTTGGTTCAGGGCGCGGAGCCGCTTGTCTCTTTCGAGGGCAGTCCCGAGCGATGTGTTCCAGGCTTTGGCACATGTAACAGGCTTTCTGTTTCTGCTGCTGCGGAGGTGGAGCGGGTGAAGATGAGTGTGCGTGGGTATCGGCGCCCTGGTATTGTCGGGTCAACCGTTGCCTGGTGAAGATATCCGTGGCGTCACGCACCGCGTCTTGCAAGGATGGGTAGCGGTCAGCGATCATGAGACTGCTGATCTCATCCGGAAGGGCGCGGATGAGGTTCTGCAATAGAACCCACAGCGGCAGTCCTTCCCCTTGTGGACTCTTGGCCACTGAGGCCCATGTCAGAAACTGGTCCAAGAATCTGCGGATGTCGTCGTCCTTGCGCATGACCTCCTTCTCAATCTTCCGCAGCGCCTCTTCCTTTGTCAGATGTTTAAAGCGTTCTATGAGGGCGTTGCCAAAGTCCTCGAAAGATGGAAAAGGTGCCCGTGCATTGTACCAGTCCGCTGCTGCTCCCTGAAGGTGGAGTTCCGCGGTGGCGAGGCAGAGGTCGGGCGGAATCCGGCCGATGCTAGCATAGAGGGTGATTTGTTTGAGCCAGACCCAGGGGTCTTCCTCCGGGGCACCTTTGAAAGANGCAGCGCCTCTTCCTTTGTCAGATGTTTAAAGCGTTCTATGAGGGCGTTGCCAAAGTCCTCGAAAGATGGAAAAGGTGCCCGTGCGTTGTACCAGTCCGCTGCTGCTCCCTGAAGGTGGAGTTCCGCGGTGGCGAGGCAGAGGTCGGGCGGAATCCGGCCGATGCTAGCATAGAGGGTGATTTGTTTGAGCCAGACCCAGGGGTCTTCCTCCGGGGCACCTTTGAAAGAATCCAGCCGTGGAATGTTGGCAGGCTCGGAACGGATGTACTGCAGCTGCGGGACGGTGCTGCGGTTAGTCGTTAATGCAGTCACAGCATGTGGCAGGGGAAGGGCTGCAGGTGGAGCTGCGAAATATCCACTTGTATGGATCGGCATCTGGAGCTGCCCCGCGGGCATGGGAAGGCTTGCTTGCGTGGGAGGGAGAGGCATGTACCAGGAAGAGGGAGCGGTTGTGGAGGCGGTGTAGGGTGTGGAGAAGAATGCCGTCCCAGGTGGCAGCATCTGGGTTCCCTGCACCGGTGGTACCGCTGTCTGCGATATCCAGTACATCGGAGCCGGTGGGACCGTAGCCGCGGTGTGGAGAGGAGCTGCAACTCCAGCGCTGGTGGTCGGGTGCGGATTCCCTTGCAGCTGCTGTGGGGGCAGGTACAAATGGCTCTGTGCAATTTGTTGTGGTATTGTCGGCGAGACATGGGGAGGTGCCCCAACCGGCATTGTTCCCACCGGCTGTTGGTGGTGGAGCTGCTGGTAGGTGGGCATGTGTGGCTGCGGGGTTATGTTGGGCGCGATCGTCTGCGGCGCCATTCCCACCGGCATCGGACCCATCTGCTGCTGTGTCTGGGTCGTCCACAGGGCTGGCATGGCTGCAGCTGTCAGCTGTGTTCCACCTCCAGTCGCTTGCTGCTGCTGACTCGTTGGTTGGGTCCCGGTCGGCAGAGGCTGGACCGTGTTCCCTTGGTGGTTGACTCCGCTGCCGGGCTGAGGCACCTGCTGTGGCGGCTGTGGGACTGCGGAGGGCCCGGCCATCACTCCCACTTGCATCGTGAGCTGCGGTGGCATATGCGCTGGCTGCTGGGGTCCCATTGTGGGCGGATGCGATATGGTCGCCGCCTGCATGTTGCTCATCATCATCTGCTGCTGTGGTGGTGTACTGGGCGCAGGTGGCTGCGGGGGCAGGGTGATCGGATTTGGCTGTGATGCGGGGAGCTGTTGCACCGTACTTGCCTGTCCACCCCTCGCGTGCTGCTGCCGCGGATAGCTCGGTGGCTGGACCACTCCGATTGCTTGGAGCTGTGCGGCCGCTTCCGCCGTGGTTGTTCCCATGGTCAGGAGAGTTTGGCCTATGGGAAGTTGGTTCACTGGTGGCTGCGCAACCCTCGGTGCCTGCGCGGACATAGGCATCCCCATTTGTATGCCTCCTGTAGGTTGTGCGGATACGACCATCTGCTGCTGTTGTAATCCGGGCACAGGTGGTTCCGCGGTCAGGGCGCCCGTGGTTGCCCCGGCCGGCTGCGGCGGCGGGTTCGTGTCCTGAGGCATCCCAAGGGCGGGGTTTAGGAGTCCCACCCTCTGCTGCTACGCCGACATCCACTGCTCGTCCGGTGCTGGTACCTCGGGTATCCCTGAATCCTCGGGACTCAGCGGTAAGGGTTGCGGGTGTGCTGGCAGGGGCACGTGCTGCACCACTGTTCCGCCAGGGACCTGCTGCTGCTGCCCGCCCCGACGCCGATACACCAGTCCGCGGTAGGCCTCGAGCTCTCCACCACCGGAGGAGTCCTACAGGGAAGGTGGCGCATCGGAGAACCACTGCGCCCCAAGTGGCACATTTGGCTGGCTCCCCTGGCCCAGTTGATGCTGGGCCGATCCATGGCTGTCGGAACTGTGGACACTCTCCACCTCCACGTGTTCGGCCAGCGCATCCATAATGCGGCGCCAGTGCAGCTGCTCCAACCACTCGGTCACTCGTCGGTGCTGGGCGAGCGGATCGGAACCTGGTGAGGAGCTGACTGGTGCGCGGGACAACACCGGTGAGGAATCCCGGCTTCCAGCGCAGGTCGCGGCCCGTCGTGGCAGGAAGCACCGCGCTGATGACTGCTACTGCCGTCGCCTGGTGTCCTGATGTACGAAGCTGGCCGCCGACATGAACGACTGATCTGAAAGGCACGTGCAGTTCTGCTGGCAGAGAGCAAAGAACTGTGCACGCTCATCGCACCATGACACTGATACCCCCAATTTTGCCGCGTCCCTGGTTCTTCCGCGGACGGCAACTCTCCGCGGATCTCCGCGGATTACACACTTCACTACTACTACTTTGCCAATGATCAGTAAGACACAGTTTTCCCCTTCAGGCTAGAGGCTATTCCGCGGACCACGAGTTTGGGACTGCTGCGCATACACCTTACTGAGGAGTGACACTCCGCGGATGACTAGAGCACGGTAACTCAATGGAAACCCCCCCCGACTATCGGCTATTCCGCGGACCACAGTTCTAGACCTCTGCGCAGGCACCTCACCGATGAGTGATGCTCCGCGTTCCACTTCTTCCCACACGGGAGTCCACCACCTCGTGGCGTCCGACTCCTCTCCGCGGAACCCCGTTCCGCGGACGTGTGCAAGCAAGGGACACCGCCGGCAGCCCACCTCACTCGGACTTTTGGTTCTTCACGTACTTACTCCCATAGTCCGTGGACCGGACTCCGAGAGCATCTGGGGGCAAGAGGGCAATGGGCGGAGCACAGAAATGAGAGTAGGCCAATGACTTTGATAAAGCTGATTGCGGAGTACATGGAATACTTCAGAAGGCAAGCAAGTCTGAGTTGCACTTGTGCTTTTGCTAATGAGGCCCCTTTTCTACTTTGGACTCCGCATAGCGTGTCTACACGCTGTCGGTCTTGTCCTTCTCACATCATCCTTCTTCCTCCTACTTCGGACTCCACGCGGTGTGGCTACGCACCGCGGGTCTCGTCCCACACACACACTGCTGGCCACTTTCTTCATCCGCGGCTCGTACACGCGGTTCTTCGTGTTCTTCCTTGAATCTTCGTCTTCCGCGGTGCGTCTCCCGAGACTCCTCCGTAATTGATGCTTGGTCACTTGTGCTGATTGGTCGTTTTCTCCTCTGATTGCTCCATTCCTCCGTTGTCCTACCTGCGCTCCGTCAGTGGCCGCGGATCCTACCTCGGCTTGTCCCCGTTCCCTTTGCACCGCGGCCCGTCCCTCCACTGCTTCCCGCCTGGCCACAAACTCTTCGGCTGAGAAGAACTGCCGCAGACGAATGTTCGTCTGCGGCGACCCTTCCACCGGTGCCCTGACCCCTGCTTCCCCGGATCCGCGCTTACCCCTCGCTCAACCGCATCCGCGGGAGCCAGCATACCATGCGCGGACCCTCTGCCTCCTCGATCCCTATTCCGCCAGTCACTTCTTCCGCGGAGCTGCGGCAGGATTGTGCGTGACATCCTGTCTCTGAGCCTGTGTTCGTGACCTTTCTCCTCAACGGTCTGATTGGGAACTTGGACGACGTTTGGAAGGTACTCAAGTTCAAGCATGAAGCAGAGCTCACAGAAGCATACGTTTGCAAGATGCTTCTGACAGAGCAACGCGACCGGCAGCTGACAAGAGAAAAGGAGAGAATCCTGAGCAATGCAACTTACCAAGGTGTGAGCACTGCCGTGTCCACTGCTCAGCCCTCGCGGAACAGCCAGTCCACGAGGAACTCCGTGTCCACCCAGTCGTCCGCCCACTCTGGACCAAATTCCAGCACCCGAAGTGCACGCGGCCAGAATGCAGGGTCACATCCTGTAGTTGAGTGCCATTATTGTAAGAAGATTGGGCACATGAAGCGGGAGTGCAAGAAAAGGATGTGGGATGAAGAACAAGCAAGGCGACAGTAACGTTGCAGAGCAAACAACTCAGGAGGAAATGGGGAGAAGAAGGCAGCTCACAATAAGGAGAAGCAGCCTGAGAGAGGCGTGAACAAAGAGGCAGGGAAGCAGGATGGAGGCAAAGAGAAGTAATTTGACTACACAGGATCTGTCTTCCAGCTCTCAACTAAGCAGAGTGATGAGCTGGTGCGTTCCACCTATGTGTGGTACCTTGATAGTGGGTGCACTTCACACATCACCCATGACAAGGCCTGCCTCCATGAGCTGGAACCCTGCTCCAAAGGTTTTGTCACGGTGGCCAACAAGCGACAAGTGCCTGTTTTGGGCAAAGGAAAGATGATAGTGACTGGGTACGACGGTGCCCAGGTCAAGTTTGGGGACGTGTTGTACATACCTGAGATCGCGGTGCACCTCCTCTCACTTGGGCAGCTGATGAAGAGGGGTGCTTGGATCGTCAGCAAAGGACAACATGTCACCTTGAAGAGCCGTGAAGGCGAGACCTTTGCCGAAGGTCGCCTTCTTCCGCACGGCATGATAGAGCTGGACTTTGCAGCACCAGCTCCAACGACAGGGCCGAATACGCCCTTCGCAGCAACAAGTCTCCACCAGGTGACTGGCACAGACCTTAGTTTGTGGCACAAACGACTTGGCCACATAAGCAATCAGACAGTACAGACAATGCACAAGAATGAGCAATTCAACGGTCTTTTTCTCAAGGATAGCAACAGTAAGGATGCAACAGAACCTTGTGAAGATTGCGTGCGGGCCAAACTACCACGACAGATGTTTCCTCTGGCTATGAAGTGTGACGTCAGCCAGAGGCTGAAGCTGGTCCACACCGAAATTTGTGGACCCTTACCAACGGCCACAGTCTACGGAGGGCATCGCTACTTTCTGCTCTTTGTTGACGATGCCACAAGGATGGTGTGGAGCTATCCTCTCCGTACAAGAGATGAAGGTTCAACATGCTTTTTCAAGTGGCTCGCAATGGCCGAAAGGCAAAGCAAAAGAAAACTACAGGTTCTACGCTCAGATGGTGCTGGCGAGTACACCGGCACAGAGTTTGCCACTCAACTAGAGGACCTCGGCATCGTGTAGCAATTCTCCATGCCATACACCCCGTAGCAGAATGGCGTAGCAGAGAGAGCAAACCGCACGATGCAAGAGACGCTCAATTCAATGCTGCTTGGTGCGCAGCTCGACAACTCGTTGTGGCCATTTGCACTCCGGCAAGCAGTGTGGGTGCGCAACCGCGTGCCACATGTGTCGCTACCGAGCATGACACCCTTCCAGGCATGGCACTATGACAAACCAGACATCTCCATGCTACGCACCTTTGGGTGCATGGCCCTGCTCCATGTCCCAAAGGAACGTCGGCGGAAGCTAGCAGACAAAGCAACATGGGGGGTCTTCCTCGGACAAAGCCCCAACATGAAGGGGTGGGAGTTCTACGATGTGGACTCCCATTGGATCATCACAAGCAGAGACACCATATTCTTTGAGAACCTGACACGCTCTGCTTGGGAGACTAAGCAATCAAGTGAGCCTGCTCTACTCCAGACTTTCTACAACTCCTACGTGGAGATGCTAGAGGAGGGGGAAGCTGATAGTGTGCCACTCACCCTTCTTGATCTGGATAAGGCAGATGAGCAGCCGGTGGCCTCGCGTGTGGGCCTCGACACTCGCCGGAACAAACGCATCACCACTGATCATGAGGCGCTCGTAGTACCTCATGACAAAACGTAGACCGTGAGCATGCAAGATGGTGCACATACGATGGGAAAACCACATGATGAAGCTGCTCGGCATCCGGGGCGCCTCACTCGCCTCCTGCGACAGCAGTTGTAACGAGAAGAGGAGCAAGAGATCAAAGAGTCAAACATGGCGATTACGGCGTGCTCCATCTACAAGGAGGCGGATGATGTCCTGGCGGACTTCACCACCACACACCTCGCAGCTCTTGTCTCTACGAGCACGCTTATACCAGAGCCAAAGACTCTGAAAGAAGCACTGCAAGGTGACCATGCTGTAGAATGGAAAGCAGCACTTGACGCGGAGTACCAAAGTCTTATGGATCAAGGGACGTGGGAGCTCACGGAGCTTCCATGTGGGTCCCGACCAGTGGGAGTGAAGTGGGTATTTCGCGTCAAGAAAAAAGCAGATGGGAGCATTGACGAGTTCAAGGCTCGCCTTGTGGCAAAGGGGTTCACGCAAGTAGAGGGGAAAGACTTCTTCGACACCTACGCTCCGTGAGCCGCTACACCACCGCCCGCATCATGCTGGCAGTGGCAGCAGTGATGGATTACGAGGTGCAGCATCTCGACGTAAAAAATGCTTTTCTTCATGGTGAGATGGATACGACTGTCTACATGAAGCAACCAGAGGGTTACGACGACGGGAGTGGTAGAGTGTGCAAGCTGGTGAAGAGTCTGTACGGACTGAAGCAAAGCCACCTACTTTGGTGCAGGAGGCTGCAAGCAGTGCTGGAGTCTCTCGACTTCGAACCTTCAGCATACGACGATTGCCTCTTCCTACATCGACCATCACCAGACACGAAGCCAGACTGCTACGTGCTGGTCTACGTCGACGACCTTCTCATCATAGGTCCATCGGCAAAATTCATCAAAGCCACAGCGACGACTATGGCAAAGGAAGTCAATGTGACACTCATGCCCAACTTTGAGTTCTACCTGGGCATGAACATTGAACGCGACCGTGAAGCGCATACGCTCCACCTGAGCTAGTAGACTTACGCTTGCAAAGTTTGCGACCGATTCAACGTTCGTGATCGACATGTACCAACACCGCTGTCACAGTAGCAGCTGACACATCGGGGACAGAGGGGGAGGAGCAAGACCGACTACCGCAGCAGAGTCGGATCGCTGATGCACGCAGAAAGTTGTACGCGGCCAGATCTACAGTTCGCCGTGAGCAACTTAGCATGCGGCAATGAGACCTGTACGGAGGTGGCGTGCAAGGAGCTCGATAGAGCTCTAGGCTACCTAAATACGATAGGTGACACTAGCCTTGTTTTTTGGAACGACAGACAGCCTCAACCTCGAGTGCTACGTCGACGCAGATTTTGGAGGAACGGAGGAAGACCGCCGGAGGACTACGGATTTCGTGTGCTTGCTTGGGGGAGCAGTATTGTCCTGGACCAGCAAGCGACAGAACCTCATCACACTTAGCTCCGCAGAAGCTGAGTACGTGGCAGCTACTTCAGCTGCACAGGAGGTCACGTATCTCCGCATCCTCCTGGAGGACATCGGATTCGCTCAAACACAGCCAACGAAAATTTTTGTCTACAACAAGTCTGCAATTGACCTCGCAAACTCGACAAAGTTTCAAGGCAGAACGAAGCACATTGACATTCGTGGACAATGGATTCATTCAAAGGTCAAAGACAACAAGATCCAACTCGTGCATGTCCAAGGCACAAAGCAAGCAGCCGACTTTCAGAGAAAGAGCGTCTTGAAGGACGTTTTCTACAGATGCGCGGAGCAGTGTGGTCTCACCTCCAACGTCCTCTCGCAGTACGTGCGGAAGCGGCCGGTCGTGGAGGGAACACGGAAGTCGAACACACGCAGCTCCACCATTGTGCAAGCCTGCTTTACGCACACGGATCTCACGTGCTTCATGGTCCAAGAGACAACATCGATTGAAGCAAAAAAAACTGAAGCAACAAACTGTCATTCAACAAATCAACGTGGCTTTCATGGACCACGAGATGGTGCGGGGTGTTTTGCAAAAGCATCTCCAAAACACACCACCACAGAACAGTAGAATTTTTTCAGCGGCCTCCAGCTTATTAAAACAGCTCCAGCAGCATCGCAGCAGTTTGTTCCAGCTGAAGAGGTTTTGCAGCTCAAAAGCCAGCTTCAGATTCCATTTCTTGCTGGAGGATCCGCCGGCGAAGCAGAAAACCTCGCGGTGAAAACGTGACCTGCTGCAACTGAAAAAAACTGCTGCGACCATAAAAAGAGTCATGAACAGCAAAATAGTCTCGAAGGAAAGAAACAAAAAGCTCGCGCAGCAAGCTTGCGAGCAGCCGGAGCATCTGGCGCAGCCTGCGGAGCGACCGCGGCTGTGAGGTCGGAACAACCGCGGTCACAAGGATCGAGTGGCGAGCGAGCAGCTGGAGCAGCTCGCGTAGCTAGCGCGGCTGCGAGGTCGGAACGGACACCGTCAGGAGGAGGGGCCGAGCGAGCGACGGATGGAGAGAGAGGAAACAAATGAGGAAGCGAGAGAGCGACCATGAAGCTCCCGTTCGCCAGCGCAAAACCCTTGCTGCTGACGTCAGCATGCGAGGGGGAGCGAGATGAGTGCTCGCTCGATAAGCGGGGCCAGCCTGCGAGTGCGACTTCCACTATTCACGGCGATGGACATAAACACAATCGCGGCGGAACAGGACATGGCACAAGCGAGTGGAAGGAGCCGCGCACAGTGCCTCCTTGACTATGCAGCAGCGACACTCACACTTTCAAGGTTGTGTCCCTTACACTCGAAAAGTGAAGAGCAGAACAGGGCCTCCTCTTCACTCGCAAAATCGGCAGACGCGGCACAGATTCGGTGGAAGAGCGCGCGAACGACCACCGCAGACAATTCGACCAAGAACGGTGGTTTTCAGTCGACAAGCAGCGGACAGCGAAGACTCAAACGGGTTTTCCAACGGGAGAGTAACAGTAAAGCGGCTGTTACTGCTACAGACAAGCTGCTTGCGACTGAAAATGGCAAGGACGACCTCCAGAATGTCCAGGACATCTTTTGTACTACTCCAGCGACTGGAAAGTCAACACAGAACCCAGAAACAAATTTTCTGGAAGATTCAGCACCTCCAGAAGCAGGGGAAGGATGCAGAAAGGAGCCGTGGGAACCAAACCGTCATGCACAGCTTCATCCTCATGAAGCACCAGCCGGGTTACTTCTGTGTGAGGCAACCGAAAATCTTCTGGAGTGGCCCGAACTCGATCCAACAATTTCGGTTACGACCAGCTGACCGAAAGGAGGGCCAGTGGACCCGAAACAGGTCAGAAAGTGACCCCGACACCAAGTAAAGAGGAAGGAATTTTTTTCTTGGATGCAGAAGCTGATATTGATAATTTTCTAGATTTCCCACTCAGCGAGGAGGACACTAAGCTCCATTTCCTCGACGAATATTTTTGGGGGTCACTGGAGGAATTTTTTGGGAGCCCTCAATACAGTTCAAACCACCAGCGCACCAATCAAGGGGGAGTGATGAGAGGTGCGATTACTACGGTGGTGTTAAGCTCTGATATGGTGAATATGGCACTGCAATTGGAGCACTGTAGGGAAAGTTACGGATTTTATGGTGAATTTATGGGTCCATGTGTACTGGGAATTCTCTCCTGCACAGGCCAGATAAATTCTGGCCACCAGCCCTGAAGCAGCCTAAAGGGCCTGGAGTGTAATATAGTGTGCTGGCATGCGCAAGGGGGTTGCGCATGCCTCTAGTTAGCTCTAGCATGGAGGGGAGCTACCTACTGCACAGCACTGCACAGCTACCCTGGTCAGGGAGTCCTCTAGCTGACTGGACAGGAATCATGCACCTTGAACATGAGGCCTACACTGCATCATCAGCCACATGCATAGAGCCTGGGCCCTTCAACCTACATGGGCCAATCTGGAACGAGCTTCAGGAGGCTCCTGATCAAGAGACCTGATGCAGCAGCATAGCAAGATCAACGGCCGTCAGAGGAAAGCCTGAAAAGCAAGAAACCTCTTTGAGAAACTTCACCTGAAGACTTGACGAAGCTTCCCCAAGGAGGAAGCTTCTTCTTAGAGCAGCAGGGATGCCAGTAAAAACTCTGACCTACAGAAAGCTTCACCTGAAAGGAAGCTTTTCCAATAGGCAACAGACCTGGACCACCTGAAGGAAGCTTCTCCTTCAAGTGGTCAACTTGCCAGGACCACAGGTATAAAAGGGGAAGCTCCTCTCAGTTCAGTCTCATCTTAGCATCTTAGTATTCTGCCAGAACTCAGCTCTGCTCAAGCCTCTGACTCTGGAGCCCTGACCAAGACTTTGCTGGAGATCCCTCCAAGGCCCCTATGAGCCTTGCAGGGCCTGCCAGCCTGGGTGGAGGCTACCCTGGAGGCCAGTCAACCTGGAGACTGCGCCAAGACCCTTGCCACGACGGCCTACAAGGCCTAGCAAGGCGTTGCCCCTCTGTGGGCCAGGAGCTGTGCTAGCCTAGCTTGCCTAGGATTTTCCATGTACCATACTTGTACTTAGTATCAATCAAGATTTCAGTCCAGATTTCCCAACCCTAGCCCTGCTATTGTACATGCTGCACTGCTGATCACCCAAAGATCCTACCAGCAAGGGTCCTAGCCCTTGCTGCCTGTCTCTCAAAATTCAACATACTGACTATAGCAAGGGCCCTAAGAACAAGCGAAAGTCGACAACGATGTCATGGGGTACAACATAGAGGGAGCCATGTATGGCTCTCCCATGTTCGGCCACCCAATACTGGCTCAAGTATTATGGCCAAACATTCTCTCATTTAGCCTACACCTAGAGGAGGATCTCACAGGCGTCAAGCCAAACATCGCTGTTGTAGCATGGTGGTGGGGTCTCGAAGTCCTTCAGATGCTGATCCGTGGGAAGGGCAACCTAAGGGACACGCTCAAGCACACGGGGACCCGGAAGCCCACGGAAGGATACACTAGGAGAGAAGTGAGGTGAGAAGGTGCACGCAACCCGAAATCCTGTGCGTGAGTGGTCTGCTGACCCAACTAGAGAAGGCTCATCCCCTCGACGACTTCTTTCCACTGGAGGCCAGAAGCATGACATCCGGGCATTCTAGGACCTCGTAACTACTGCTGTCGGTCATCACTATTGTCACTGCTATTGTCATCTCCAGTAGGCAGCTGCTTCTGCACGCCTTGCTGCTGAAACACCCGTCGTGATTCTCTGGCTACGGCTGGCAAAATTTGCTACATCCTGTAAGGCATAGTGAGAATCTCCTTCAGGGTGGTTGCCTACGACGCCTGCTACTGCTAAATGTCCTCCTGTGCTTGGAATAGGGAGCCGATGACCTTCGACTGAGGACTGGATGTGTCAACCATGGACCCAGAGCCGGAAGGAGCAGTAGGTCCCTTCTCCTCGTTGTCACCACACGCCATGTGGGACGCTCAGTAGGGCGAAAAGCAAAAGTGGTCGCATTGACAGTCTGGCTATGATTTTTTAGGGCTTGGGATGCATAGAAAATTTTATTTCTAGGTCAAAACGTTGGATAATTCAGTGATGATATTTGCACAGAGGATGCTGATGCCAGTAAGGGAATGCTCACATTTGCATGCAAGGTGCTAACATCAGCGGCGGGCAGGTACCACTAGACTCCCCCAACACGTCGATGTGCGTCCCTTACAGTCTCTACTCTCCCTCTGTTACTTTTTTTGTTATCAAGGGCACGCAGACTGCTCGAGACTGAGTGGAATGGGGGGAAGGGGTTGACCTTGTCACCCCCTAGTTGTACCTGCGTAGTCATTGCGCAGCCGCTACGTAACTCATGAACAGCCTGCACAAGTTTGCTACACAATAGTGATGCGTAGCAGTGATGCGCAACTCCTATCCTTCGCAGGACAGGAGTTGTGGCAGTTGATGTTGCGGCACTGCTGCTGCTGCAGCCGCTAATGCTACTACTATGCTGTTGTGCCTACTTCCACTACTGCAATGCTGCTGCTACTGTGCTGCGGCTTGTGCTTGCGACTTTAATTTGTTGCTGCTGATGTGCTGTTGCTCGCTATTGCTGCCACTGCTCGTTGCGACGGCTGCTGCACGCTGCTGTTTCTCATTGCCGACGACGCAAGCTACTGCTGTAAGCTACTTCTCCATTTATTGTCTTGTCCTTGGTCAAAAACAGACAATGTGTTGCTACCACCTGGTGCTGCCGTTGCCACTCAGTGTGGCTGTTGTAGGTTGTCGCTACTACTGCTGCTGTTGCTACGGCATGTGCAGTAACTCACGCCACCAAGGTTGGTGTTGCCGCTGACTCTAGTGGTCACGTAGTGGTGCCGATGTTTCTGACATTGGGATGACTTCTCTTCTGCCAATGAGTGCTACGACGGGTCCCAGGACGCTGTTACTGTGGTGAATCTCACTGCTGCTATCGGTGCTGTGTCTCTACGGTGCAGGTCAGCGAGAAGGGTTTCGCTGCTCTGATATGGTGAGAAACTGTCATGAAACTTCCTAGCCTTCCTGTTGCTGACGCGGCGACACAGACCAGTATGCTGACACACTTGCAATCAGGCAAGTGCAAGAAACAACAAGGGTTGGACTCGGGAGACACACAAAGTCTCATTAGCTTCAATAGCTTTAGGAATGCAAAGATAAATGACAAGTGAAACGCACATAGATACCCCAGTGTTATTTAATTTTGGTTTCAATGTTTGCTTTTCCTTCGTTGAATTTGTAACGTTCTTTCGATTCTGGAATTTAAAGGAATATATGAATAATTCTAGTCAGGGATGGTCAAATTACAAGGTGTGAGGATATGAATGACTTTTGAAGACATCGGGTCATACTTAAGATGTTGCTTGGTTCACGTTGTGTCCAGTTCCATTTTTAATTTATTCACGTACAAGTCTTGCTCGACTTTGCTAGTTGTTAAAGTGAAAATGCCACAGCATGTTCATCGTGGTACTTCATTTCGTTTCCTTTGCGTGAGAGAGAATTGCACAGAAAATGAAACATGGAAATGGATAGAATTTCATGAAATGGTTCACAGGAAAAAATCATCCTCCTCCTCTACCCCCTCGTCTTCGTACATGATGTGGCCATACATACTGTTTGGAAGGCGCTGGAACTTAGGCTGGACCACACGTTGGAAACCTGCACGAACCCATGCATTCCGCACGATGTGAAGGTTCGAGTCGATGTTTTGCCGTACTAGCATGAACCACTTGCATGCCAGTTCTTTTATGACAGACATGCCTAGCACTAGCAGATTGCCTGTATGATCTTCATCGTCAATCCACATAAAAAACCGTCTTCCATGTAATTCTTCAGCGTCAGGGTGATGCTGATGTGAGCCAGCTTCACTTTTGGCGTGCATCCTGCAGGATTGTACACAGGATTCATGTGAGGGAAGTTCTTGCACAACCAATCATGAAATGTTACGCTTCAGTGAGGGCGCCATGGATCAAGGACAAGCAATATGCTTTGCAGAATTCTAGGCCATAGGTTGTGAAGTTGGCCAGGTAGTAGGGCTGTATGATGCCAGAGAACCACTGCATGGTGGTCTCTTCTTTAGCCCAGTGGTTGGGCGTGTGAGACAGCAGCCAGCCTGAGTCGAGCAGCTTACGTGTGTGGGGCCCTTTGGGTAGGCACCGTTTGGACTTCCCGGAAAAGATGAGTTGGATCAGTAAGAATTTTCCAGCAAACGCCAAGGTGACGAGCACCGTTATCATGCACTCGTCATCGAGGCCAATAATGGATGCGCCCGATGAGCCTTTTGGTGCGTAGGTGTGATTTGTGGCTTGAACAAACTGCATTGTTGTATGGACAGCGTTGATGGAAAAGACGGGCGGCCGTAGTACCCGCACGCCATGACCACCCCATGGTTTTGCTCACAAACTTGCGGACCCACGACCGCCCAAATGAACGATCTCCCAAAGCAGCGAGGTCATCCGGCGTGTGCTGACCGATGATCTGTTGGATCTCATGGCAGATGGACGTGCTGTTGAGAGGATTTCCAGCATCACGGGCAGGGATTAGAAACGTCCTTATTTCCTCCACCACTTCGGGATGGTCCGCCATCCATGCTTTCCCCCCTGGATTGCCATGGACCCTCTTTTTGTTGTTGACCGGCGGACAGGGCTCCATTTTCATGGGGATGGTGGCGGGGTGAGCATGCTTGTCCTTAAGCACCTTAGTCCCCGGAAGAAACTATCCCCCAATGGTGCTATGTTTGAGGCGGTTGAAGAGGCAGAGGCCGTCCGGAGTCCAGAAACTGCGCTGGAGATGTTTAACAATTGCGTAGAGAGCGGTTGGACGTCACCACTCAGTAGATTGTGGGGAATCTTCTGGAGCCAAA
Source organism: Penium margaritaceum (assembly GCA_023375785.1). Lineage (NCBI taxonomy): Eukaryota > Viridiplantae > Streptophyta > Zygnematophyceae > Desmidiales > Peniaceae > Penium > Penium margaritaceum. The sequence goes on from SZWC01004593.1 coordinate 33,553, forward strand.
CCAGTCACAGTACTGGCCACACTTCTTGGACTGTCTGCTGCTGCCGGTGTCTTTGGATGTTGTTTTGTAGTCAGTGGGCACCAGCGCCATACACTCGCTGTAGGTGGAGTCTTCAACTGATTAACTGCCAGAGGAAGATGAGGGCAAACCATCACCATCCAACTGGGGGTGTCGCATGGATTTGGTGTCGCTGTTGCTGTCACTGTTGATGACAAGTGGGAGGGGATCGTTCAGCTCTTCAATGTGCAAGGCTCCGGGTTGCATGCACTTGATGTGCAGGGGCAGAAACGGACGATTGTGAAGTGGCTCCTCTACGACCCTCCGCTTCCCTTTTTCCACAGCGGTAGGCTTTGCTGGACCATCTCCCTTGTACAGGAAGGCAATGCCCGCATTCAATGCTTGTTTCTCCTGTGCTATGAGATTCTCAGCAGCATGCAGGGCTGTTGGATGAGGAGGATGTCTGCGTGGCACACAGAGGAAGTTGTGCGGGTGGAAGCAACAACGGTTGGGGTGAAGTTGCAGCACTGGCGCTCGAGGGGTTGGTGTCTCTCATTCAGGCAAGATGGTTGATACACGCGGGGAAAGAGAGTTATCGAACGTGAGGATGACGGGCTTGCTCGGGCAACTAACAGGGCATCTCTCACAGATTGGCCACGGAGGCACGGGACGCCCAACCTGGGACTCCAAACAGTGGACGCGCTCCTCCGGGGTAACCTGCATGCTGGCAGTGACTGGTGAAAAATTGCACTGGCATTGGTGGTAATATGACACTGAATCTATAACAAGTGCAGCATGCATCAGTGACCGTACACACGATGCATCAGCGGATTCCCTGATGAATGGGAATACGCAATCACATGTGCAACATGATGATTTCAACAGCCAAACGATCTTGTCTGCAATGGGTTGCAAGCCCACAAAAGCAGTTACAGGAACCCCTGATATCAAATTCAAGGAACACCAAAGAATTATTCTGGCCCTGTCGTAGATTTTCAATATTTGACCCCGCCTGAGTTCAACGAATTAGGAGCACCTAAATGATTAAAAAGTAAAAAAAAGGGTCAACGTAATGGAACACAAAATTCACAAAAACCCAAACGTCGAATTTGAAAAACACCAGGGTAAATGCTTGTCGCGATGCACAGCGGTTGATGCACGCACTAGTGTCAGTTTGTCCTAGAAACGGCCAAAAACCACTGTTTTGGCCAGAACCCTGCTCACAGTCACCCAAATGCTACACCGTCTGAACCTAGAGATGTCGATTCTAGAGCTAGACGCTATGAAAGGTAACATGCACAGGTCGGAAAATTGGTGGACACACATCGGGCTCAAAAGCCAGCACTCTAAGAAAACTGTAGCAACTCCAGAAAAACTGTAGAGCATCCCAGCAAGCACACGGGACGCTGTGGCAGGCATCTGGCAGCTGGTGGTGGGTGGAGCCACCAACCGTCAGTGCTCCGCCACCAGCTGGGTCCACATCAGGTCTTTGCATGCGCATGGACACAACGGAGTAGTCACAGTAAGCTAAATAGACAGACGGCGACACCTCACATCACAACACTTGCATCTTTGCGAGGTTCTAGTGTGTTTCTTCCCAGGCACTAGAGAAGTCTTGTCAGTGGATGTCAAGTGTGGGAGTATCACTTCAGTTTCATAGTCCAGCTGGTGTGGCGGGAAGTTTACGATGGAACACTTCAAGTGGAAATTTGCCTGTTGTAGTGGAAGTTGCTGAGTTGTATGAGAGTTTGGCGGTTGACAGTTTTGCTGCCCAATCACTGTCATGGGGCTTGCATAAAGTGCGGAGGAGTTATTCAAGCATCTGATTGGTTCGCTCGGTTTGCCCGTTGCTTTGAGGATGGAACATCATTGATAGCTGGATCCGACTGCCATACCCTACTGCTTGATGATTTTGTTATTAGATTAATATTGACAAAGGACGATCTCTTTTATTCGGCTACAATGTGAATTTTTGGGGGGCTAAAACAAATACAGTTTAATAATTTCTGTCATGTCACTTAATGCGTTTGGAGGTTGGGTATTCTAGGCTTTGTGATCGGTGTTCTGCATTGATTTTATGATTTTTGCTCATGTTCAGTGATTTGGTCCGGTTCTGAACACTGTTACTTGCACTTCATGAGGTCAAACATCATGCGCGCGTGATAGAGAGAGACAAAGAGAGAGAGAGAGAGAGAGAGAGAGAGAGAGAGAGAGAGAGAGATAGAGAGAGAGAGAGAGAGAGAGAGAGAGAGGGAACAAAGATAGACTCACTTGTTAAAAAATCAGAGTCAAAAACTACACAACAATTTCCTTGTCCTTGAATCCTTGCATATCTGGCTCGGTCATAAAAGTCAAGTAGTCCGCGGATGCCGCNAGAGAGAGAGAGAGAGAGAGAGAGAGAGAGAGAGGGAACAAAGATAGACTCACTTGTTAAAAAATCAGAGTCAAAAACTACACAACAATTTCCTTGTCCTTGAATCCTTGCATATCTGGCTCGGTCATAAAAGTCAAGTAGTCCGCGGATGCCGCAGACACAAACGCGGGGTCATAAACCTTGGTGAACCATCTGTGATGCCATGCGTTGCAGACAAGCTCGCTGTTCACGGCCATACGACCCCATCCACATGCCATCTAGCTTTCGGCAGCGTCCTTGATGTGGCGCATGCTGAGGTTAATGGTGTCACTCTCGGACAGTTGCTCTCCAATCCACGAACTGTAAGCGGTTGAAACTTCCGCCTTGAACGGACATTGCAGCCCCACGTCCGCCGGCTGCAGATTCAAGGTACACCCTTCGGGGATGTACAGGAGCACTGCCCAAGGAAACCGTTCGCTTACCCATGCTTGAAACGACTCTGATGCATGGGGTTACCATGCATCCAGGATGAGGAGTAGTCGAGCATGGTCAGGGGAAAGACGTTGGTCCTTGCACTTGGAGATGAAGTACGGCTCCAAGATCATGTGGAACCACTCTTTGGTGGCTTCACGCTCGCCCAGTGATTTGGCGTGTGCATGAAGTGCCACCCGAGGTGGCGCAGCGCATGCTCGCTGTGCTTGCTGCGTGGATGGCAGGCATTTGTCTTGCCCGTCCAGATGAATTACAGGGGAAGCATCTCCCCATCGAGGGAAGAAGTGATGATTGAAGTCACCTGCCTCTTGTTCTCCTTGCGCACACATGCACCTCCTGCGAACCTTTTGGAGCGTACGTGTAGTGCGGGGCCGGGACCAGCTGTACTCCGGTGTGGGCCGCATTCACAACCATGAATTCATGGATGCGGTTCACACCAATTAGGAAGGCGGCATGCTTGAACATTGACTTTGCGCGGGCCTCCCAGTCCTCCGGAAGCTTTTGTGAAGCTGTTGTGCCGTATCTCCAGGTCCACGCAAGTTTTTCGGCCACGAACTTGCGGTACCAGCTCCGACTGAAGAGGTCGGACACGTCACGGCCGTCAATTGCATTGACCCCACGGTCGTTGAGGATGGCTTGAACTTTCTCACGGATGGTGATGCTGGATAGGGGAGTTCCTGTGTTGTGCATGCGGATGAGTGAACATACGATCTCATTTTTCAGCTCCGGATGCTCCACGAAGTAGGATTTGCGGCCGCGACTGCCCTGCACGTGCATAGTTGCTTTTGCGGCTTCTTCGATGGGCATTTCCGGCAACTGTGCAAGCGCGGGAACATAGATGGCATGTAGACGAATGGTCATGGGCTCGTACCAACGACAATCCATGGATGGTGCCAGCTTCTCGTAGATCAATGGCTGATGTGGCAGTCGGTAGGTGCTACGAAGGTGATGGATCGCCTTTACCACGCTCCCCATTCTGACAACGGCGGCATGGATGATGGGCACGTGGCCCAATCCATATGTAATTTTATCACTTTGCATTGGAATCGGCCGATGACAATGACGCGGGTGATGGAGGTTTTGGCGGCAACTGCAAAGCGTCGGTGATGGCGTCAGCGATGATTGCTGCTGCATCGACAACCTCATCAACCTGGAGCTCGTCGAGAAGAGCTTCAAACATGGCTCGTTTGACTGCGTCACGCTTGTCCCCGAGAATGCCACTTTCAGCATTGTTGCATGCTGTCGCACTTGAGGGGGAGGCTTTGATGGGGGTGGGTGCCGTGTCAGCATCAACCTCTTTGGGTTTGTTGTTGGACTCGTCATCTCTAAACATGATGCGTCTTCCCTTGCAGCGAGGGAGACACTCGTGGATGCTCTCATGCGGGTCGTGGCCGTCGCCTGCGGTTGTGGGTACGGTCGACTTGGAAGGTGAGACCGATGGGGGAAGAACCAGAGAGTGCTTCTGAGGCCTCCCAGGTCCACGTCAAGTGCTGGGAGGTATTGCTGGTTTGGGTGCAGTGAGCACACGTGCGATGCGCTCGCGGTGCTCCTCCGGAGAGATTTGTCAAAGAACGAGGTGAGGGTCACCATGGTGTAGGTTTGTCCTGTCTATTTCAGCAAGCCATGGTGGACATGTGACACCTTTAGGCTGCATGGTGCATCGACTGAGCAATTGCAACCGTGTCGCAAGCTGTGCGGCACGGTTGTGAACAAATGCACGGATGCAATGGTGGACGCACGATTGCAGACCGTTGTCGTGAATCCGTTCGCAAATTTGGAGTCTCAAATCTCTCCGAACGTGCACTCGCAGCATGTTGAGCCAGGCTTCTCGCAAGAAAAATAGGGGAAAACAGACGAAATCACCACAATGGTCCAGCCTAATTTCACCCTGAACAAAAATAGTTTATTAATTCCAAAGGAGAGCGAATTTAGATTGTACCCTGAAAATTATTTTTTGAAGTGAAATCATCAGGCAGTAGGGTAATGCGGCATCACTTTGTGCAAGAAATGACTAGTGAAGAGGCCGGCTTGGTTGTTGACGATGGTATGTGGAACTCCATGCAGTGGCACGATTTGTTTTAGAAATATTCTTGCTGATCCTCGTGTGGTCACAGTAGTTGTCCCTGGGATAAGATGTGACATCATGGAAAATCTGTCCACCACCACAAGGAAGGCTTCATTTTCCTCCAGAGTGACAAGCAGTCTTCTCATAAAGTTGATGCTGATTTCAACACACGGCTCCTTTGGAAAAAGGATTAGTTTGAGCAGTCTCGGTCGCTTCGTGCAATGGGATTTTTGCCAATGACAGGCGTCACACAATTTGCACAACACTGCCATGTAGGTTTGCTTTCGATCCCACTTGTATTACTTTTCCAGTTTTTTTAGCGTCTTGTCCTCACTGAAATGTCCACCTGGACCGGTGTTGTGGCATTCATCCAATAGAATTAATCATAATCTCTTGTTTGGTGGTACAAAGACTTGTCCAGTAAACTTTTGTCTCCAGTAGGGGTCATCAAACCAGAACTTGGTTCTTTTCTGTACGCTGAGATCCTCGGAGCCCTTCACGAATAGTCTCGCAAGGTATGGGTCTCATTCCACGAGGAACGTGTTAATCGTGGCCATCAGGTCTGGTCACCAACTTCGCGCATCAACTGGACTTTTTTCTAGGTCGGTATTCAATATTGCAGTTGAAGTTGGAGTCGAGGAACTCCCTCCATCGAGTATGTCGATGACTTAGATTCAACTGAGAACTTGATTGTGTGGTGGTCAATGTGGAGGCTATAGGTCTGCTTTATTGTCGATGATCAAAGAGGAATCCTCCTCTTGGTCAGGAGAGTCAGATACGTCAGCCTCCGTGTCAGATTCCTCCAGGTCATGTTCATGATCTTCTCTCCCTGTTGCACAAACCAGCCCATGCACATGCCAGTGTGCTTGTGCTTGGTCTCCCTCCTCAAGGAGGGTGGGCTAATCCTCCTGTTTGGGTTTGTTCTCCACTTCCAAAAGCTCTCCTTTACTCACTGATCTTTCATAGAAATCCACGTCTTTGGTGTGGATGACCTTCTTGGCTCCTTGGCCCTATTGTTTGTAAACTCCATGGGTGGTTTTGTAGCCGATGAAGATAGTCTCTCATGCTCTTGCATCTAGATTTTCAGGGCCGTCACTGAATTAGACAATGACAATGTTGGACCAACCAAACACCTTCAGATGTGAGGCATCCGGCCTTTTGCCTGATCAATCTTCTTGCCGCGTCTTCAGCTGCTGCGTCTGCTTCTTCTTACCTCTCCTTCACAGAGATGCTGTAGGTGTAAGGTTCACAAGATAGGAAGTCGTACATGTTGCTTCAACCCAGAATCTAGGAGGCAGCTTGGCGTTAAATGGCTTGCACCTTATGAGGGTGCCAGAAAGTGACAAAATTAGGTTTCTCGACAAAATAAGTCTGGCATCACAGTTGCATAGAAGATGTTTCACAGGTTCCAACTCACTTTGCGGAACTCAGTCAGGATTCCGTTTGAGTGAGATATGGATTTCCAAATTTTGGAGATCATGGGTCGTGTTCAAGTGACAACCTGAGAACTTTTAGCTCAAAAGGCGGCCGAATTACGGTGGGGCTCCACAAAGGGTTACTTCAACGACCATAGCACGGGCTCTTCTGCTCCAAATGGGACATGCTTGGATGTATTAGAAGCTTAGATCTCAGGCCATAAGGATGTGATTCAATGATACTGCCCTAAGTAACAAGATCGTGTTTTGATTCGGTTCTCTTGAATGCGACGGGTTTCTGTCCACTCCTAGTCTGTGATCCTTGTGCTCCACACTCTTCACCATTGGTTTCCATTGACTTACCCAAAAATTGATAGCATACAGTAGTAAGGGATAGACATCATTGAGGGTGCCTCCGCATCCACTAGTGCCAAAAAACAAAATCTCTACAACCAGGTAAGCAGGCATCTCTATGAAAAATCGTCCAAGTCCACACACCACTTTTGTATGTAATTCAGACATCATCTCTTCCTTGGCTTTGGTACCAAGAAGGTATCTCCCTGGAGGGAGTACCTGAAATTGAAGATTTAGACATCAGTCCTCCCGGATGCAACCACATGTTCATGACTATGCATAGGTCTAGGAGACATCTTTCAGCACCTGTGGATTGGTTGGTTGAACTCAGCCAAGCTCTGCTAAGCCCATGCAATTCACATGCTAGCATTATCTTAGGGTTGGGAGGCACCAAGACCGTAATAAATGGTTGTTGAGAAAACTTGTTCGCCTTTTCAAAGATTGCAGTTATCTTTGGAGGAAACATCATCGGTCGACTAGCACATGCAGTTGCCGTCAAAGTCCGTCATTGGACATGACAATGATCTGACCTAGATGATCCTGGTCTTAATCATTAATCCATAATTGCTGCCTGAAATATGTCAAGAGCACATCTTTTGTACTAGGTTAGCTGTAATAACTGATCTCAACGTCTACAGATTTGATCCACAAACAAAGTGGATTATAATGTTTTCATAATGCTTTCATCACTAAAAGGGTGAGCCATGACTACAATACATACGTTGCAAGTCAGAAGAATACCTTTCGGGTGTCATTTTCATATCATTGTAATTGAGCACTTGTAAATCACATCCAGTGACCCCATGAATGAAAAAATGATTCTTGATTTTTTTCTCCTTTTCATGTTTTTTCAATACAAGGGTTCCACTCGGGACACCTTAGATAAAATCTCCTACTTGAAAATCCTTGTTAGGAAATTATGATTTCCATCCAACTACAGGAAACAAAAATCCTTGTGTGAACGGGGTCACGAAGCAAAATGAATCCCGAGAGAAATTCTTGGGGCGTATTTGTGAAGACGCAGCAGATTGTGGTTCTTCCAAGTTTTGTATGTTGTGTACATTTGGTACTCCTACTCAAGAGTGTATTTCTATACGCCTTAAATTGGGCACTTGTAGAGGGTATTTCCCTCACAGAAGAAGATTGACTAACAACCGTCAGTGGAAGGCACGGGAGTTCAATAAAAAATGGCCATTGTACTTGCATTTGGCAACATACATCAACTGAACCATCCCTAAAACTATGGGAATTCAAGTATGTGATCATGACCTTTTAGGTCAACAGAGTGCGGTTCAACTACACCATAGTCAAATGAGGCACACAAACATGGATAAAGAAAACATCTTATTCAGAACCACTCTTGCCTTACCGAGGTACTTCGAGGTAGCTGAAGAGTGTACACCTTTGCACTCTTTCAGAGATTGTGTTTGTTCCAACCAGATCACTTACAGGCCATGTTCGAATGTTGATATGGAATGACCGGTGCCACACAATACCTTTGGAATATCTAGGATTCATGCACATGAATTTGCAAAAGCACAAAGAACACCACGGGTGTATTGTGTCATATTCATGAAATTAATTGATTTGACCACAATATATGGTGAGTAATACCATTCCTTAAGGTTCTCAACAATAATGTTCACATATGGTTTTGAGAAATATCATTCTTGAAGGCCCTAAAGAGTATTGCATCAATAGTTGGACACCACAAACTTGATATTCTTGGTGGTTCCTTAAGTTGAATCATTATGTGATCAGCCGGACCACCACAATGTTGGTGCTAACATTCAGTTAGCGTGAAGCTATCGGCTGAGAAGTCATCTTTGTACTTGTAACCATTGATCCTCACTTCTTGTTTGTGTTGTGATCTAAACTATGCCATATTTGGTTTACGGATCATATGAGATCATCATAGTACCACAGGGATCACACACTTAAGATGGATATCATCGGTGACCCTTTGAAATGAGAATTTTACAAGGAGAAAGAGCTCATGTTGGTGATGCCAACATGAGTTCCTTCACTCAGTTTTGCCGCTATTGTATGTTGATTTCCATTACCAAAAGGTCATGGAAATCGACATGCTTGTTAAGTGAGGAGGGGATGAAGGTGTCAAAGACCGCTTTCTTTTACTTTGACATTAACTCGATCAAGTCATGTAAGAAAGAAAGTCTTTTTGTTTTTCTTTAACCACCCCACTGTAGTGTCCCAAGTATAAAGGAACCAGAGAAGAAACCTTGCTCCTCATTGATGCATTCACTATCCCATTTGGAGGCCGTCCCGTGGGAGATTGATAGAATCGACCTTTGAACGCGGATATTGATACAAACTTTTGTATCAATATATCTTTCTTGTATTGGTACTGGTCAAGTACCATGATCTATATCCATCGGTTTCCAATTGAAATGATTCCAATAAGGGTCGCTATTGCTCTCTTATGTAAGAATTAATCCTACACATGTAATTATTAGTGTAACCCTGTGGCTACATTGACCTTATTGTTTCCTATGATAGCTTTGATGGCTTTGGCTTCCTGTAGACGTAAGAATCAAAATCGTCACATCTCAAATGCATGTTGTACCCATTGGAAACACCATCAAAATCGTATAAGTATGTCCCCGTGTATGCGCCCCCTACTTTGGTCTTTCTGGACCAAATCAAGGTGATGGCATTGAAGCCATTTCCACTGGCTAGTCCACACTATCACCATGAGATGTGGATTGGTCAAACGGTCTTTTCTTGCTTGAGTGTAATAGCACAATGGCGATGAACATGCTACGTTTGTAGCGAACATCATGCACCTACAAAACTACCTGTTTGGTTTTATGGTACTAATGTAGAAATGTAACCGATGTCATCAGTTCTAATCAAACATCCGCAGAAATGTGTGAAAAACATTATTGTGACTAATGTGCACATTTTAAGTTACATTTCATGTAGCAATTGTAAAGTGACTGAATTATGTTGGTATGGGTTGGATGCCCCTATAGGCCTAAAAGGTGGATCACTTTGCCCAACACTGATGGTTTGAACATCATCAACATTTGGTTGTGAATGGTGATAGAAGCCTCAAATTCTACTACCACACACATCTGGTGTTGCTTTTCATTAGGAAAGTTGTGCCTAAATCTCCACCATCAACCAGAAACGTTGGCCTTCGGATTAGGTCATGTTTGGCCCATCATGCACATTGTGCATATTGTAAACTCAGTGCATGGCCAACTTAGCATTTGCAATATATATATATATATATATATATATATATGTATGTACATATATATATATATATATATATATATATATTGCAAATGCTAAGTTGTGTGTACGGGGAACCCTTCCATCGTAAACCTGGTCAGCAATCTCATTTGGAAAGAATGTGGTATTCTTTTTCTTGTAAGAGGTACCAAATTCATTGTTTTTGTTCAATTAATTCATGATAATTGGCCTACAAAGACCGAGTATTGTGACTGATACAATCGATGTCCAACAAAGTCCTTCATTCATTTTCCCACTTGGGTATTGTTAAAGTAGCAAACGTTTTGTGGCTACTCGCGTTAGCTAGCCTAGATTATTCTTACTCCCTGACTTCCATGACAGGTCGTACTTGTTTCTTACGAGACGTAGGTCTCGCTGTGTCGCTCCTTTTGGGGTCGCACTAGACATTTGCACGGGTGCGACCTATGCACCCTTTGTGTGGTTCGCCACACTCTGTGGCGAACCGCAAGCTGGGGAGCGAGCGTGACCCGATAGGGGTCACGCTCGCTCCCCCGCTCTCCTCATTCTTTGCAAAAAACCTTTACTGTTTCTCGCCTTGATCCACTCTCACGCTAAGTCCTGAACACCTCGATCCCCCCTCACAAGCTCTCGAGAGCGCTCCCCCCTCACAGCTCTCGAGAGCCTCTCCCCCTCACAGCTCTCAAGAGGGACAGTTAGCCCCGCGGCTAACTCCCAGCTCCACCCGCCTCCCGCCTCCTCCACTCTCCTCCATCCTCTCTCCCTCCCCCTCACCCTGTCCTATTCAACATGGTATCAGAGCTTGCTCCCCAGCTTGCTGGCTCGTGTTATTACATCTATGTATGATTTATTTTAGCACAGGTTGTAATACCATCCAACAAGGTGTTTGACTACACGAGCATTGTAGAATTGTTCAAAAGGTCTCTGAAACATCATAGACGGTGTTCCCGGCACTTTGAGTGATGTCACTGAAACACTTGCGTGTATAATCCCAAACGAGCTTTGACCATAAGCTTTTCTGTGGTGAGGCCAAGATGCAGGTAAGAATGACTTGACATGCAGTTTCCTGCTTTGTTGGTAGCCTTGTCATAAAGTGCAGGGTGGTACTATTTCAAAAAATGCATTGACACCCATTCCTCTTGGCTGTGAGCACTCGTAATGTCATCTGCCAATCTGCACCTGTGACAGGCACAATTGTGATTTCATGTGTTTTTCAGTCGGTCTTACATGAGAATTTCTATTGGAATTTATTTTATTAGTGCTTTTGGCACTTGTTTTCATGGCGCTTTTGGTGCTTAAGGGGTAGGAAAAATAATACTTTTTTTGTTCCTAGTGCAATGCGTACTTGTTCAAATGGTACGATTTCCCCCCATGTATTGTGTGTAATTGACACTCGTTCCATTGGGATGGTCGGCTCTTGCACCAATATTGTAATTGGTCCTTGTGTTGGAAGTGCAATCAGAACATCAGTGGTGTAATTGACACCCGCATCAATGTGCAATTACCACCTGTGTCAGTGTTGCACTTTGCAAATGTATTTTTGGTGAATTCGTCACTCGTGATAACAGCGCAATTGGAGAGTCACCTGTTCCAATTGCAATTGGTACTTGTGTGCTTTGTGGTACCAGATCCCATACAAAGTTTTCAACCATCACATATGTGTGCAGTGCAAGTGAGAATTGTTTTTCTAAAATCAGAAATCATTTCTTGTGATTGATAGATTTTACATTGCTACGACGACTTGATGAGATTCCAATTTGTTGGAGTGAGGCGATATCTGCGCTGGATTTCGGCTTCAGCACGGCGCAGTCGGTTTCACTTTTAGAGGAGTTCACGTGAAGTAACGGATTTTACCGTGATTCACCGGAAAATTTCCTATGGGGAATTTTCCACTGTGCAGGCTAGAATATTCCTGGTTTTTCAGTCCTCAAGGGCATGTTCAAGCCCTGGACGTGTACAAATAGTTTAGCGTGTCAAAGAAAGGTGGGACTACCTCGGCCGACTCACTGGAGTGATTTCCAAGGTTCGACAACTTGGCAACTGTCTCGAACAAGGTAATCTTGAAAAGTACAAAGCCTACGAGGTTTGTGTGAGCTATTGCATCAGCATCAACCACTCTGCACGTCTGCAAGCCACTTGGTCTCTGTACCAGACTCAGACCCCGGTGCTGTTGGAATTTCCTGGAGGTTCCCTCTAACAACCCACTGACTCTAGCGGAAGTGTGCCCGCATGGAGAGGAGGTTGTTTGACATCCTGAATGCTTATCAACCTGGAAGTCGGTCGACACGCCAAGACTCTTGCTACAAGGCTGGACGCCTAGCAAGACGTTGCACCTAGTTGAGGCCAGGCTCTTTCAGGGTTCTGTTGCTGAGCTATTCATAGGCTGTTGCTGAGCTTGTATTCTTGTCATACAATGAGAGCTTCCGCATTCAATTCTCAGCAGTTGTACAAGCATTGCTCGGAACACCAAAGGTCCTGGCATGACAACAAGACAAAGCAAGCCTTTGCTGTAGTCGTGCAAAATTCCAACATGAAAATTCCAACATGGCATCAGAGCAATTAGGCCCGTGCCACTAGCAAGCGCAGCAGCTACAGCCAAGTGTTGGTGGAATGGTCTTCCACATTCACATGTCAGCATCAGAGAGTGGAGGGGTACACAGATCACTGATCGTGCACAAGGCACGAGGATTGAGAAGTCTCTATGAGTGACATGGAGCCTCAGCATCCAAGGGAGGATTCTCCTCCGCTTGACAATCAATCTGTCTTGCATGGCTTGTGCATGGGTCAAGAGCAGGGATGTCATGTTGCAGACCATGCAAAATTCCAAACAGTAGATGCACAATGGCTGGCGGAGGGTGCGCAGCAGAAGGCGCAACAAGAAACATTGGCACGAAAAGCTGTGGAGCAGGAAACGGGGGCATTGAGGCAGCAGCTTGGAGATCAGGAGCTCCTTTGACAGCAAGAGCAGCTCACATGTACTGCTTGAGCAACACATATGCAGAAGTTGTAGTATTCATGTGTAGATTTAGCAGCTCCAAATGCACAGATAAAACAACAGCTAGCTCTGTTTCAACAGCAGCAACAGATGCATCAATTGATGCTGCTGCTGTGGCTCCAACAAAAAACTCTAGTCTCTCCAACTCCATTGTATCAGCAACAACTATTCTGCACGTCTTCGAGCCACTTGGTCTCTGTACCAGACTCAGACCCCGGTGCTGTTGGAGTTTCCTGGAGGTTCCCTCTGACAACCCACTGACTCTAGCGGAAGTGTGCCCGCATGGAGAGGATGTTGTCTGACATCCTGAAGGCCTGTCAACCTGGAAGACGGCCGACACGCCAAGACTCTTGCTACAAGGCTGGAAGCCTAGCAAGTCTTTGTGCCTACTTGAGGCCATGCTCTGTCAGGGTTCTGTTGCTGAGCTATTCATAGGCTGTTGCTGAGCTTGTACATAGTATTGCTGTACTTTGTATTCTTATAATACAATGAGAGGTTTCGCATTCAATTCTCAGCAACTACAAGAATTTCTTGGCACACCAAAGGTCCTGGCACGAAAGCAAGGCCAACCAAGCCTTTGCTGTGGTCGTGCAAAATTCCAACACAGTTGAAGGTGGTACTTACTTACCTATGATTGGGATTTCATCTTGATGTATGAAAGCTTTATAGTTTTCAACCCGGAGTACATCGTGAAGGAAAAGTTAAAAAAATAAGAATACTTTTAGTACATGTTCGACCCAATTTGAAACATTTTGTGGCTTTTTAGCCATTAAGCAGTTCAGGTTTTTCACAAAGTACTCTAAGCCTTGAGGTTGCTCCAGACATTTTGGGAACATTCGGAGCCAAAATTCTTGCATTGAAACTTCTTTTAAGTGAATATTACTTACAAATCGGAGAACTGTTGGTTTTTCTCAGAAACTGGGCTGCAGTTCCAACGTAGCCTGATGGGTCTTCTGTGCTCACGGCTTGTTTTGATGCGGGTGTTCTGAGTCTAAGCGTGAGCTTTCTGGTCGCCTCACGCTATGTTTTTGGGAGTAGAAGACAATTGCGAGACAGTCACCTTTGCGAGGGGAAGAACGCGATTTTGCATTATTGTTTTAGCATGGACTTGATCTAAACATTTGTCGGGCTAGTCATGATCTCTCCAACACACCAAACCGTGCGCAATTCGGATCACCATAGCTCCCGCTACGTCAGCCAAAGTGCAGGACCCCAAACCAGCCGCTCAGTCGGCGGCACGCACCACGTCGCCCACCGAGGCGCCCTCACACATCAAGGACCCATCAAAACACCATTCCAGAGACGCAGATGTCCCTACATATAGCGGCGGTGCCCCTCGCGCCTTTGGGGTCTGTTTCGATGAGTTAATCATCGTGTTTGGTGATGGGAATTGATGTGGTTCGAAACCTGTTCACGGACCTGCAGTCGGAATTCTGACTAAGTCCCTAAGTAACAAAGTGTATTTCTGAGTTTCCGACTCCGAGCCAGGATTTTGGCTAAGTCCCTCAGTAACAAACTGCAATCCTGAAATCCGGCGGATCATCTACCGGACGCCTCGGCAGTCCTTCCGGAGCAAAATCCCCAGATGGCATTTTGTTACTCGTTCCGGTCAATTATTCACCGGCAGTCGAACCGCGACCAGCTTCCAGAGCCGCCGCGCACACCCCAACTTTGGAAGCCCATATCTCCCTCGTTACTAGTCCGATTCCGGTGAAACAACTTCCACCAGATTCAGCGACTCGTCAACTTTTGAGAGCATTCCTCCATTTTAGGATCTGCATAATCCTCGATTCACCAGATCCAACGACGATGAACTTCTTCTCTTTGGCGGCTCGTCGGCTCCTCCCGGCGCCACACTTGGGCATGCAGAGGGGCAAATCTTCAACAGTTTTCCCCTTTTCATCATTTCTTATGAATTTAAAGATGCAAATGCATATGATGTTTCATATCCAAGTCGGAGCTTTCAACCTTCTTATGGTATGACACACGTGAACAAATTTGTCAGCCCATGGGCTCAAGTGGAAAGCCTCTCCTTGTTGTAGGCTCTCGCAAGAGTTGGAAATTGAGAAGAAAGATAATTCCTAGAATTCGGAGCTTAGCCTGAGCGTCCATTTTGCTACGGCGCCTACATCAGGAATCAGACAAAGAATGTTTTGTTGCTCATGTGCTCAGAACCAACCGTGTCCAGAACAGGACTGATCCTTGAATAGAAAGAGAAAATCATTGTAGGAGTAATCAAACCTGAGCGCTAGACATTTGAAGTTTTCTGAGTAGCGGTTGCGCTACCCGTGCACACCTCTGAATGTGGAATTTTGCATTGCAACAAGCCATTTTTTCATGTTGAGGGCCATTCTATCTAACAGTGGGGTGGAAGGGAGGCGGCAGGAAGCTTCCACCCCCTTCTATCTCCAAATCGTGAAGGTGGAGGTGGGAGGCGGCCTCCAATGTCCCATCTGGCACAGCCTGTACCATGGGCAAGGGAAGGAGGAAGAATCGCTCCCTTCCTCCCCCATCGGTGGAATTGGTGCCATGGAGGGGGGTGGGAGAGGACGTCCTCTCCCTCTCTCCTTTCCCATCAGTGCCATCGGTGCCAAAGCAGGGAGTGGGAGATGGAGTACCTCCCTCTCTCCTGGTCAATGCTTTCAGCGGCAAAGAACAGAAGGTGGAGAATCCCTCCCTCTCTCCTCCCCGTCATTGTCGTCAGAAAAAAGGAGGGAGGGAGAGGGAGCCCCCTCCCTCTCCACTATCTATCTGTGCCAGAGGTGCATAGGAGGGGAGGGGAGGAAGGAGATAGGATTTCCCTCTCTCCTCTCACCTTGGTGTCATCGACACAAAAGGAAAGAATGGTCTCCTCCCACTTTCCACCCAGTCAGTACCGTTGGCAAAAGAGGAGGGAGGAGAGAAAAAGTCCCCTCCCTCTCTCTTCCTTTTTGGCACCATCCGTGTCATAGGAGGGGGGGGGGAATAGGATGTCCCCTTTCTTTCTCCTCCCTTGTCGGTGCCATTGACATCAAGGACGGTTGGGGGAGAGAGGTGGTCCCTCCCTCTTTCCTCCGTGTCAGTGCCATAAATTTCACAGGAAGGAGGGGAGGGGGGGTCCCTTCCCTCTCTCTTCCCCGTCATCACCGTTGGCGCAAAAGGAGGTGGTCAAGGTGAGGGAATCTCTTGTGTCTGGCATGGGTTGAGTGGGGGATTTGTCCCTTGGACCACCCGTTTTTTGCCAACCATTAAGTTAAAGGTACGTTTCGATGCGGGACACACTTTGTTACACCCAATCGGTGTGGAGTTTAGTCTTCAAGCTCCCCACCATCTGAATTTCATGAAGCTGAAAGATCATTGTGGTTCTGTTAGTTGGTTGAATTTTGATATGTTCAAGAATTTTCTTTCTCATGGTAGATTGTGTCAACAACTTGAGTTGACCGTCCATAGGTAGATGCAATGTATAGGTAAAGCAATAATGAACGTCTTTCTTTCTTCTCACAAAAGCGCTGGCTCTTCTGCCGATGTAACAGCCGTGGGCTGTTTTACAAATAACTTTGGAACCAAAACATAGGCCTTAAAATTTCAATCCAAGGAGCACGCATGAATGGCCGCCTCAGTCATTTTTACTGAGATGCAATGCGCCAAACGGGATGGGTTTGTCATAGGGAGTGGTTGTAAACCATGCATCCTTATCCTAATCATCACACGTGGCAAGTCAGCATGGAAATAGGACCCTAGCACCCCTTATGAGTGGAGGAAAAGTGACGAGTTTCATTTTCCATCACAACAATCTACGTATCTCAAATCTGGCCAGGAGATGATTTCAGGGATAAAGTTGAAGTAGACTCTAGCCTTTGGCTCCTTGAAACTTGAACCTTCAGTGTATTATTCTGGACTTTTGCTCCTTGAAACTTGAACCTTCAGTCCTCAAAGTACACAAGAATAAATTTAAAGTCCATTTAAACCATAAAAATAGTCGGTACGCTTCACAACCAAACATGGAAATGCCCTTCCCATATTAAATCCCTGACGTACAAGACATCCTAAACTTTGTGGGTAATTCTGTCATTAAAATCATGTCTCTCAGCACGTCGACCTAAAAAATTCTACGCTGGCAAGCTTAGGACATTTTGGCCAACTGTCCCAAACTGTAGTGTTCTGTTCCAGAAGGTTATGACAAGTTCGACCACTACCACGAACCTTATTGATGTTTTGATATGATTTGTTCGACTTTTTGACGGCACTAAACCTACTCAAAAGTACGCCTCGATTCTCTTGAAACCCCTTGACTTCTCAATATAGTTTCTCAAAGCAGCCTCTCACAACGCAGTGTCGCACTCGCCGCTCAACTCAACTGCCCAAATCCCCAAGTATGCCTCATTCTTGTTTTCACAATCGTATGTATGCATTTAAAAGACACCACAATTGTTATCAAAGTACACTTATTGCTCATCAAAATTCATCTAATTGCACCCACTCCTCGAGTCATCTTCTGTTCCTAACCTCATCCCTCTGAGCCATCTGCATTCCCTTCAAAGTAAAATTTGGTGTCAGACCACAGTGGCACTGGAAGGACAGCCAACAACCATGCACAAGTCTTCAGAGCATCTCTGACGTCCAAAAGATTGCAGACCATGCGACGATGACGACGGTGGATGGAACGAGCGCACCCGGCAACAAGCAGCAGTAACTGGTAAAGAATCCGGCAATGGAGGGTCAACAACATGCAGACAATGAAGCTCTCCAGGAAAATCAGACAGCAGCGGCATGCTTCGCAAAGAATGGCCCAACCCTGATGGCTCCAATGGCCAGTGTTAAGATGGACTCCTCAGACTCGGCGAACCCCTCACCTTCACTGTTACCTTTCAAGGCAGCATCTTGCACTATGGAAGGCACCAACCAAAAATCTTGCATCAATGAAGACCTATACCAGAAATGGTCGAGACTCAAGAGCCTCAATAACCATTTACTCTAGCAACTCACCAAGGCGAGGGAGGAGCTTCAAAATGTACGCCGGAGGCAGCGGTCACCAAGAGGAATAACCAAATCTTGAGTTAATCCCGCATTTGGTCAGCACTTCTAGAGTTATTTGATCCTCCATATTTAAAAGGACCGATGGTTTGGATTAGGTCGATGAGTTTGAACATATACTTCACCGCCGCTGGGTCATCAAGAACAAGAAGAAAATTTGACCTTGCGGCTTCAATCTTGTGTGGCTTGGTGTTGAGTTGGTGTTCAGATCTAATTACTATCCAATAAAATCAGGAAATCAGCAAAGCTGCATCAAGGAGTCATGTGATTGCTCTCACATTGTCGAACATAGGTGTTTTACATCTCAAGAAGATAAATAAAACATGGCATGATTCTTTGAGACCAGTTAAAAAATGGATCAACTTTGCGTGTACCATCCACATCCTCTTCGGAAATTTCGATGAACATTATGACGCAGAGTAAAGACTTTGAAATTTGCATCAACATTCCAACGTGGCAGAGTACACATGTAATTTCTCTAAAATTATCACCAGGAGCGACATTGCCCCTGCCAAACTTTTTTTCCACTACAAGAATAGCCGCAAACATGAAATCTGGCAAGAAATCGCAACATTCGGCATTCATTATTACCTTCAGCCAATCATTGCAATATCTGTTCTCATCACCGGCATTGACTACAACACTCAAAGAATAAATTCAATGATTTGTGATCCCAAAGCTACAATGCACGTCGTGGTGGCAGAAATTTTGCAGATGTTGGAAACCTCGTCTCTCGTGGAGATTGACACCGTTGATCAACACAACCAATGACTGTGCTGGACTTGTGGGAAGCTGGGCCATGTCTTGCATAACTGTCGGAAGTGGCAGCAGCAGGCCAAAAAATTGGGTAATTCACGGAGAAAGAATGAGGAATCAGAAAATGAAAAAGGGCAGGAGTAGACACCAAAACTCTTGTCCGGTCAGAGTATTGCACGCCGAATCATCGCCCATCCAAAGAGCTTTCAACCTCCATATATCTCCATTGATTGGTTGTGGGAATTTTGGCCATCTGCCCCATTCCATTCCAAAAGGTTCTAACACGTTCTACCACTTTCCATAGGCTTTCACAAAACTATTACAAGCTATATTGATATTTTGATCATTTTTAGTTGACTACTGAATACTCCAGAGTTTTATGAAGAAGCCACACAACATTTTCAGAATCCCCCAGCTACTTGGTGGAGTTTCTAGAAGCGACCACTCGCAATGCAACATCACATGCGTCACTTAAGTTGAGTTTCCATGATCCTCAGTATGCCTCAAGCAATGAGAGTCAATTTTGTTAGCTTGATGGTGAGTGTGTACCCTGGAGGATCCCTAGCAGTGGCTGGTTCACACCACTAACTGTTTTTGGAGAGACTGACATTCTGGAGGCAACTGGTTCCAAGAATGGCAGAAAACTGGTTAGATAGAGTGGCAATAGTTTAGGCCTCGATTTAATGGGAATAAATCATTTTATTTTAAGGACACAAAGCAGTGCCATTTTATAGCCAATGATCTAAGCTTTCCTAAACACCAAAGCATGCCAGATTTGGAGCTTCCTATGGCTTTTACAGTGTCCCTTGGTAGGTTTTCCTTTTCTCCACCTAGGAAGGCATCCCTTCCTTCCTCTAGAAGCTTATGCACCTTCCCGAGTTCCTTATCTCACTTCTGTTAGGTGAGAAGGTATATAGAAGAAGAGGACACATCTAGATGCCATATAGAACAAGCTACCCCGTCTAGAAGGTATGCCACATTCTTGGACCTTCCCCTAGCCTTCCAGGAACTTAAAGAGAATCTATAGATATTGAGCTAATTTTCTGGTACCTATTCTCCACCTCCTTCGAAGCAAGAGGTTTAACTGGTATGATTGGAACCCAGCTCCTTACCCCTAGATGTGAACACTACTAATCACTAAGCCACTTGATCTTGAGTTTTGGTTCCTTTTTGGAGTCACTGCTGCCATGGTGAGGAGCAAAACTCCAACAATCTCCCCTTTTACGCATCACCCATTGCAGCTGCCCATGCTCAACCTGCACCTGAAGAGTCTTGAAGAAAGGCCTAGGTCCATGCAGGTAGCATCATGCCTGTCCTTGGAGTGTGACTTCTTCATGGCATGAGCAAGCATGTGCTTTGTGCCGCAGTGCACAAGCACCACATTACCCTTTGCAACAAGGTCATGTGCAAAGTGATGCCTGATCTCTATGTGCTAATTCCTTCGGTGTAGCACAGGGTTGTTGGTCAAGTTGATCGCGCTCATGTTGTCAATAATGAGCGTTGTTGGCTTCTCTTGTGGCACCCCATCATCCTTGAGAAATCGCCACAGCTATAGCGCCTCCTTTGCGGCTTCTGCGATCGTGATATACTCTGCCTCAGTGCCGGACAGCACCAAACATTCCTGCTTCCAGCTGGCCTAAGACATGGCTGCGCCACCAAGCACAAATACATAGCCTGATGTTGGCTTACGGTCGTCAACATCACTAGCCCAGTCAACGTCGGAGTAGCCAACCCTCTCGAGGGAGTCAGTCCAGGCTCCTCCTCCAAACACAAGTCGCGACGGTTTTGTCACCTTCAGGCACCGGAGAATTCTCTTGACCGCTTGCCAACGTAGCAGTGACAGATGAGCAACATAGCGGCTCATTTGTCCCTCGGCAAAGACAAGGTCAGGGCCAGCCGCCACCATGGAATACATCATGCCACTGACTACGGACTGGTGCGGTACTCCAGCCATCTCCTCCTTTTCTTCCTCCTTGCTTGGGCCCATGCTCCAGCTCAGCTCACATATCGATGTAATAGGTGTGCCCATGGGGTTGCACTCCTTCATGTTGTAGCTGTAGAGCACCTCCTACACATGATTTTCTTGCCCCATCTCCAGTGTGCGTGCTTTGTGTTCTCTCTTGATGGTGATGCTTGGGTAGTAGTCCAGCTCATCCATGTCCGACTTGAGGTACCACATGAGCGAAAGTTGATTCAGTCCATAGAGCATCTTACGAAGCTAGCACACCCTCCCCTGTGGGGCATCCACCACCTCCGACACCTCCATGTAGACTTCCTTGTCCAGGCCATCCTTGAGGAACGCAGTTTTCGTGTCCATTTGGTGGATTTTGTAGTTGAATAATGCTGCCACCGAGAGGATAGCATGGATGGAGGTGAAATTGGCCACTGGTGCGAATGTCTCGACATAGTGCTCCCCCTTCCTCTAGACATACCCTTTTGCCACCAGCTGCGCCTTGTACCGCTCCACCTTCTCCTCCTTTTTGAGCTTCTTTTGGGAGACCCACTTGGAGCCAATAATATTCTCACCCTTCTGCTGTTGAACCAGCTCCCAAGTGCATTTCTCCTTGTGGGAGCGAGCTCAGGTTTTATTGCTCCCTCCCACTCAGCCCCATCCTTCTTGTACAGCGCCTCCTTCACAGATTTGGGCTCCTCTTGCGTGAAGAATTCTTGTGCAAGCCTACTCCAAATACCCTTGTCTGCATCATATGTCTTGGTCCTTCTTTGCACACGGCTGCTTGCTTGAGACTGTTGAGGCGGTTGTTGTTGCTGCTGTCCCCTCTCAGCCCCATCCTCTCCAAGCGCCTGCCCCCCCTCTCTCGGAGACTTGGAGACACCGGCCGGCTTCTGGCCTCCTTTTCCAGCTCCAGTACTTCGGAATCCTTGTCTGGACAGGCCGGAGTAAATTTTGCCGCTTGTCCATCCCTCGGACGTTCCTCTCCGGTTGGAGCTGTTGCGAGGAAGTCACCCTCATTCACGTCCTCCGGCATCTCTCCCTCAAGGAGTAGCATCCACTCCCCCCTCTTGGTTGACCTGTATCCTTGTCCATCCAATGGTTTCTCTTGTCAAACGTGACATCACGACTCCGCACAATCTGCTGCCTCCTTGGGTCAAAGAGCCGGTACACCTTGCTTCCACTCTCATACCCAAGGAAATTGCACCAGCGGGAACGCGGGTCCAGCTTGCTCCCTCCTTCATGTGCCTGCACCACCGCATGTGCAACACAAAAAAATGTGTAGAGATGACCCACCGCTGGCTTCCTCCCGCTCCATACCTCTTGTTGGCAGTGTTGCACCACGGCCAAATTTGCCAATGCACATGTCCCCTTGGCCACGAACGGCTGCCATGTTGCTTTTCCAACAATGCATGGCTCGCACAAGGCCTCCTCGGTTGTCTCAAGGTCCCTGATTCAGAGACCCCACACCACCTCTTTGTTTTCCATCGTCTTCACCGTTGATGGAGAAATGTGGCTAAGTCGGCGGCGCCAGAGGTCCAGGACCCCGTCATCCTTCGTCGCAAGGTTGGTAGCGTCAGACCCTGCCTGGCTGCCAAGGATCTTGGCACGTAGTAGGCACAAGTTGTCCTCCCCCTTGGCATGCACATTCACCTCACCTTTGCTCGCCTTGCGGATGACGGCCTCCTTCTTCATGAAGAGTACCTCAAGTACCTTGTCAGTGAGGCCGTTGACAAAGAGCAAGTTTGCCATGAAGTTGGGAATGTGGAGCACGTCATGAATTGTGCTTTTCACAGCTTCTCCATCCACCATTTAATCAATCATTGGTAACCTTCATGTGACTCTCCGAAGCATCATAGGTGATGAATGCAACCCTGTTGCATTGCGTGTGGCGGCCTGATCCGGAGTCAAGCAAAGCAACTCATGGATCCTTTAAGTTGGTGGAGTTGTGCACCTTGAGGGCCTGCTCATCCTTCCTTTCACCCCTCTGCAACCGGTCTGGCTTCTTCTTGGAGCAGTTGCACGTGTAGTGCTCTGCTTGCCACAACTGAAGAACTTTCCCTTCTTGTCACCCTTCTGGTGCCCTGCTTGGCACCCTTCCACTTGCCTCGGCCTCCATCGTGAAGAGGAACAATGTAGGCAGAGCTTGATTCCGCTGCATTCTCTTGACCACCACACCGCATCCACTCATTGCGAATGTACTCAGCAACCGTCGGGTACTTAAGCTCGTCGAAAGGCCAACCACCAAGGATTGTGATCATGGTACTCTAACTTTCTAGCAAGGCCAGGAGGAGGATCATAGATTGCAGCTGAGATTCAACCTCCCAACTAGTGGCCACGCACTCCACTGCGAGTGACTCAATTTGCTACATGTTCTCCATGATTATTATCGCCTTCGTTGGCTTGGAGGGTGACAAACTGTTTGAAAATGAAGAGCTGATTAGCGAGGTTGCTTGACTGGTAAATGGAGCACAGCTTGGACCATGCGGCCAGGGTGCATCCTTGGATGTGCCCAAGCCATGGCGGGTATAACGCAGATAAAAGGAGTGCTAACGCCTTTTTGTTGTACTCCTTGAATGCCTCCTTCACCTCAGACGTTGCAGTCTTGGGCGGAGCAGCCTTCACCCTTGAAAAGATAAAGCAGTCCCTTGTCGTCGAGAACAATCTTAAAAACAAAAAAAAAACCGCCATCTCCACACAAAAAATGTCATCTCCACAAGGCGAAACCTACCCTATCAAACTTGAGGACAGTGTGGCGGCTCTCTTGCTTATTGGTGGCCATATCTTGCTGCCAGCCGCGTGAACACAATTTTGCTTGAGACCTCTGAAAGGCGTGGGCCGATAACCCTTTGTTGGCCTGAGGGTTTGTGTGTACCCTGGAGGATCCCTAGCAGTAGCTGGTTCACACCACCAACTGTTTTTGGAGAGACTGATGCTCTGGAGGAAAATGGTTCCGATGATGGCAGAAAACTGGTTAGAGAGAGTGGCAATAGTTTAGGCCTGGATTGAATGGGAATGAACTCTTTTCCATCAAGGCAACAAAAGAATTCCATTTTACAGCCACTGATCTAAGCTTTCCAAAACACCAAAGCATGCCACATTTGAAGCTTCCTAGAAAATTCCATGGCTTCTAGAGTGTCCCTTGATAGGCTTCCCTTTTTCCAACCTAGGAAGACATCCCTTCCTTCCTCTAGAAGCTTCTACCCCTCCCTGGGTTCCTCAGCTTGCTTCTACTAGGTGGGAAGGTATCTAGAAGACCAGGACACCTCTAGATGCCTTGTAAAACAAGCTACTCCTTCTAGAAGGTGTGACACCTCCCTGGACCTTCCCCTAGCCTTCCAGAAACTTAAAGAGGATCTCTAGAAGTTGAGCTAGCTGGCACCTGTTCTCCACCTCCTTTGAGGCAGGTTAGAATTTCAACTTGCGGAACTTGACCCCAGGTCCTTGCCTCTAGAGGTAGATACCATTAACCACTAAGACACTTGGTCTTTTGTTTTCCTTTGTTCCCTTTTAAACTCACTGCTGCCATGGTGAGGAGCACAACAAATTAGACATAGCATGAGTGGCCAACACCACCAGACGAGTGAAACAACTTCGTGCACACCATTCTCACCTTTTTTGGACAGCAGAAGGAAAGAAATCAGCTCATGATACAAGCTCAAGAGACTTTGTCTAGGATCCAGCGTAACAAAGGAAAATTCACGTTTTTTGCAAAATCATCACTGGTAGTGATACTACCCCAGAGGGGGGGGGGGATCCACTATAGCAGAGGTCTTAGACGTGAAGTACTGAAAACAATTACCATAAACAGCATCCAAGATGATCTTTTGCAAATTATTTCAATAGCTGATTGCATCGACAGTGCTGAATACAACGCTTAGATGCAAGAAGCCAATTGGTGGAGACTGAATGCTACAGTCATTATCATGGCAGAAGGAGAATACAATCGATAAAAGCCTCCGCTCTGATGGAGATGGACGCCATTGATCAACAATACCAATGATTATGCTGGACTTTGAGGGAATCCAGGCCGCATCCGGCATGACTGTTGGAAGCAGTAGAAGCAAGGCAAAAGGAAGGGAAAGTGACTCAGATTAAAACTGAGGATTTAGATAGCGGCAGAGGAAAGGAGTAGATAGCGTAGCTCCTGTCTAGTTGGAAATTTTTTTACCGACCAATTTTTCCATACGAACAGCTCTCAGCACCACAGACAAGGGTCGTCTAGATCAGGAAGTTCAACGAGGGATACGGGGACGACCAACCGATTATACTGCTATGTGTGCAACCAGGGGGTTGTAAAGATCAAAGAACAGTACGTGCATTACTAAATGGGGGACCTCTCACAGTTTTTTCAGCGATGAGATTGTTCAATATCTGGGCTTCAAGATTGAACCAAGACTGTTTGAAGGAAAGCCATACAAAAATGACTGCAGATCCGTTGAATTCGTGATCCACTCCAACTGAAAAACAGAGAACTGCAACATGTGACGGTTTAGAGAGTGTAACCAATGAGTGACCACAAATTTATGCTTCGAAAACGTTTCCACGATCAGCAGTTTGTTGGTATCTACCAACAAACTGTCCCAAGAGTTGCCTCCGCAAAGCAGTGTGGACCACCAGATTAACCTGAAGCCAGGTAGCATGTCATTGGTCAAGGAGCCTACCTGATGAGCAGCCACAAGCCACTTGGATGAGATGCTCAGGCAGGGATTTATGCGCCCATCGATGTCAGCACTAGACATTTTTGTCTAAGATGAGACTGTTGAAATGCAAATGTGCATGGAATATCAAGTGTTATGACATCATCATCAAGAACCACTATCCTCTTCTGAAATCAGGCACATTATTGGAAGGGCTGTTTCCATCACAACCCAGCAGATTCCATCACTTCGACAAGTCAGTTGAGCACAGAATAAGCACAAGGAGAATTTTTTTAGTTCAAGGAAGTTTTGCCCATGTATGGAAGACCAGCAAGCTGTTCATCCGTGCTGTTGAGCTCTCTCCTCACCAGCTTAACTGACCGGCAGTTACCAGCTGATTGTCGGTGACTGCTTGCCAGATCTAGGGTTGGCATGAACCATCAAGGCCATCGGACGTCCAATGAAGACACATCTGTATAGGCTGAAGCACACACTACTGGCCAAGCACTGGAGATTTCAGAGGGTCCAACACCACACACAATACATATGGCATAGTTGTTTGTTTGGTGGATTCAAATGTTCCTCACTATACTTGCACACGTTATTCCTACTCTTGTAGCCGGCACCTGGAGTTAAAGATTTTTTTTAGTGGTTCTCAGTCTGTTCCGGTACTGCTTGATTTGGCGTGCAAGAGTTTCAAGAACGACTTCAGATGGCTCGATTCCTCAAACAATCACTATCAGAGAAGGGGCCTACAATCGACGTTGAACTTTCCTCTCAGTTTTCTGGGAGGAGGAGGACATTCAGGAGGCAGTGCCCACAACCTCCGCTGGCGACAGTGGAGATCTATGCTGCTGGAATTGAGCCAGAAAATTCTTCTTTGAATCTTGGTCATGTGACTGGCGCAGGCTGCCACTACACCTTCTTGGTTAACAACACGAGCTTGCTCTTGGAAAGCCTGGTGCAATATTTTTAACGTTACAAGTGAAGATCTCAAGTTTTTTTTGGTGAAGTGATTGTGGTTCCGGAAGATAGCAGCAGCAGCAGCAGCAGCAGCAGCTGAGAGAGTAACAGAAGCAGTCAGAAGTTGGTTCCGTTGCAGTGAAGATCCAACGTACATAAAGGCAGAAGCTATCCTTTATATTCTCTGCTGCCCACTGTAAGCTTGCAACTTCACATCATTTGTACTATCTACACCTCCAATCCTTCTAAATGAAGGATCAGGTTCACTTTTCTTCTCTTGGTTGCAGAAATCCAAATTTCAATGGTCAGATTCTTTATGGGATGGGATATCAAGAGTTGGCATCTGAATTGAAGCTGCAGCTCCTTTCTCATGATCTGTGGGAGTTCGTTGAAACGGAGTACACATATGCAAACTCCAAAGAGCCAATCGTCTTTGGACGCCCATGATATTTTCAAAAGAGGCAGGATGTGGCCTTAGCTTCACTTGGGAGGCATTTTTATTCCCTTTATAGAGTCATTCTCAAAGAAAATAATGCCCATCATAATCCTCATGTGGCCTGGTGCTCCCTCTTGAGATACGTTCTCAGATGTGACACGGTCATGATTGATGACCTTCTGAGCCACTTCTTCAATACAAAGATGAAATAGAAGCAGGAGGTTGAAGATAATTTTCTTTACCTGAAAACATTGAAGGCTCAGCTTGAGGACCTTGGGGTCAAGTATTCAGATCAAGACCTTGAAATGGCCATCTTGACGTTTCTTTCAGCATGCCTTCAGGTGACTTGCAGAGAAACATACCTTCTTTGATTCTCACAACCAATGGGATCTGATGGCATCTGGCAGAAAAAACTTGATATTGAAGCCCTCCTTGATAAGGTCATCTGTGCTGGCAAGCATGACAAGGGATAGACAGGAATACTTAATGTCATACTCAAACTGAAGAATTTCTATTTCCCATTGGCTTTATCAAATTCCCCAAAGCAGGAGACCATTTGTCATGAATGAAAACCTTTATTTCAGGGAAACTGCTGGAATTGCAAGGCCTTTGGGAATGTCCACAATTTCTGTCCCCTTTTCAAATCCAAAAGGACTAAATATCATTCCCAGAAGCCCTCAACATCTACATCGACTGGATCGGTTTCATTCACCGTATTTTCAATCAGAAATTCTACAGGAATTGCTCCAGGCATACCCTCTTGACGACGATCCATGGTTGGAAGAAAGAAAGATAGATCCAACCTCATTTATGGAAGTCAGATCGCTTTCATAAGCTGAAGAAATAGGTTCTCTAACCTGAAAGGCAGGCAACCATGCTGATCGACCAGAATCTCACCTGCCTGAGCGCAATTTTTCTTTCTGCCAAACATCTTCCTGAGGAAAGTTACCTTCTTCTCCAGTGAAGACCATTCATCTTCATACCAAAAGAACTTATGATTGACAACATCTCCACTTGGTTCTGGTCTGTCTGGGGCTTTTGTTCATTCCTACATTTTTTAGCACCATCCACGTTTGTATCTGAAACTTTTTCTCATGCATCAATGTATCCAGCTCACTGTGTAGCTTCAACTTCAGAACCAGACTCAGAATCAGCAATGTGGCCAACTAAAAATCTTCTCGCAGCTTCATCGTGTTGGAACAGTGCCTCTTACCATGGCAACAGTGGTCCATGAGTAGACCCCTAAATGTCAGAGGAGAGTGGCTCAGTGGTTCAAGGAATCAACCCTGGTCACCAAGGGTGGGGTCAGGACCACCTTCTGGAAACATTATGGTTTCTTGAGGTAAAAGGAATCACATGGTCCAGGAGGTTTGCTGGAGTCATTTTCTTGCTTCTAGAACCCTGTGGAAGATTCCAGGAAGGACAAGTTCCTTCCAAATGGGGTTAGTGCTCCCAAAAGGAACGTGATGGTTCCCAGAAGGGGAGATACCTTCTACATGTTGATTGCTTCATCCAGAAGAAAGTTGCTTGTCCATGGAATCAGCCTCATCTCCCATGTCAGGATCCTTGAGGTAGATCCAATTACCAGTAGAGAGGCACAAGGATCCAAGTGTGGAACCTTCCACATAACATGCCATTTTAGAAGGCATGGAAGCTAATGGGAAGCTTAGCCTTTTACGGTTGCTTGCATGCATGGTAAAGGCTAAACCTGTGGATATAAAATGGCCACACAGTCCTAGAAGCGTGAACAAAAAAAACCAATAATCATCAGCATTGACATCAAGTCAATCAACTAAGTGACTGGTGTCAGGATGTAAATCCCATAACCAAGTCCTTTGCCATCCTTTGAGCAACCAGCCTCTCTTGCCCCAGTCCCCCTAAAACAGTCAGAAGCATGAACCGGGTCAGCTTGGTCGCCTCAATGGTGTGAACAAACCCCCAGGCAAACACATTGCCCTCAAATTTCTCCTCCACCCCCACTTCCTCCACTTCTTCAGCTATCAGCTACGGGTATTGCTGCTACTGGTTCGGCAGTCATGACCACCGCCGTTGTGCCTGCTGTCCATGCAGCACATGATGATGATGAAATTTTTTCTATTGCCTCCTTTTCAATCCCACAGTCATCAGGAGCTCAGCCTTGTCAGCTCTCCTTCGACATGCAATCTCAGCCTCCCTCCTTCCTCAACCTGTTTTGACAGTGGTTCGAATGGTATTACCGAGAACTGTAATTGCATGGGTGGATGAGCACTCACGGAGGAAGGTTTGCACAGTTGCAAATCCATACACCCACATTATTTGCAATTGACTTCACAGTATTCTTTCTATTTTTCTTTTTCAACCTCCAGAACCCTGCTCCTCCTGCAAGAGGCGTTGGAGTATGGGACATTTTTCCTGTTTTGATTTCCTTCTTTAAGAACTTTTATAACTTTGGTGCTTGCGGAGGGGTCTGGCAGAAGTGCTGACTATGAGCACAGTTGTTGCAAGGTGTACACAGGGAGCAGAAAGCAGCAGCAAGGAACCACCAGCGCATGCTGTGACATTAGGGCTTTAGCACGACAGGCGACAGCGGCAGCGGCAGTGGCGCGTATTGGTGGTAAGGTGCAGCGACGGAGACCTGCCGCACTATAAGTGGCAGTAGGCAATAACCGCGAGAAGTGGAGGTGACCAGCTGTGGTGGCAAGCAGTATCTAAGCGCAGCAAGCGGCTGCGAGCAGCAGCAGCTAACAGCAGCAAGCAATAGAGGCATGAGAAGTTGTGAGCAGCAGCAACGAGCATTAGCAGCAGCAGCGTTTGATTGTTGGCGGCTGACGCAGTGGCAGAAGCAGCGGTCTGTGAAGCTGCGTGCAGTAGTGGCGAGCAGCGGCAGTGGCAGAAAGTAGTGAGCAGTAGTGAGAAGCGGTGAGAAGCAACAAATAGCAGTGACCAGTGGTGACTTGCAGCGGCATGCAGCACCAGCAATCCGCATTTGGAAAACATCAGCAAGCAGCGGTGGGTAGTGGTGAGCAGCGGCAAAAGGCGGAGAAGCAGCAGCAAGTAGCAGCTATTTGCAAGAGCAAACAGCAAGAAACAGCAGCAAAGGTGAGGAGATGTGAGTGAATACAAGGAGCAGCGGCAAGTGTGGGGGGGGGGGGGGGGATAGAGAAGCAACCTCACATGGCAATCAGGGAGGGAGGGATGGCCCGTATAGCTAGGTCAATCAATATGGAGGGGCTATTTTTTTTTTAAAGAAAATGCATTGCCTACATTGCCCACATTCGCTTTTCTGGCAGAATTAGGATCTTGATCGCAGAATGGGATGTTCTGAGGAGGTAGTACCTGGTAGTGTGGTCCAAGAGGAAATGGACAGAGGAAGTGAGAGAAGAAGAAAAAAAATATATATATATACATACATACATACATATATATATATATATATATATATATATATATATATATCATATGTGCGCCTGCATCTGCAAGAACAGGATTTGGCTTTCAGTTGGATCAACTGGTCACAAGAAACCCATGAAGAAATAAAACTATTGGCCTTTACAGACGGGATGGGCTGCTGGCTTGTGTGGCACGGAGGGGTATGTTGGAAGGCCAGTTGTCATCACAATCTGGCAGATCCCATCTCTTTGACAGACCAGTTGGGCATACGATAAAAATGAGGGGCATTCGGGTAATTCAAGGAAGTGCTGTCCATGTATGGAAGACCAGATAGCAGTTTATCCTTGCTTTTGAGTTCTCCTTGCCAGGTTAACTGATGGGAGATTACCAGCTAATTGTGACTGCTTGCCAGTGAGCAAACTTTGTTGAGAAAACTATGTGGGCTAGAGCTAAACAAAGCAGTGCACACATAGGAGATTTTGGTGGTCATGGAATTCAATCCGTGGTTGTGCTACCTGGGATCCTGATGGCGTGTCACCCATACCGACCACCACATCTTCCATACTTGGACTACAACGTCAACAACCGACCCAAAAAACAGTTCCAGCAGATTCTCTGAGTTGGAAACCGGAATCAATGGCTGGATTCAGCAAGCTAAATTTTTTACGAGACCCAAGCCTTTTGAGGCAGTTCGCAAGAGATTAGGAGGAGCTTGGCAGGTACAAAAAAAAAAAATATATGCGGTTAACCTTACTGGTTGTACCACCCAATGATTAGATGTGACGGATGCTGTTGAATAATCACCATACCACCACTCCAAGTAGACACCCTGGCGAGGGAAAAACACTCAAGAAACTCAATCAGGCTGAACACGCTTCAATTGGAGTTCAGGATGTGTTGAGTGATCTGCACATAGGGGTCAAACTTCTGGAAAAGAGCAAGAATACAATTATTGAGAGAGATTGTGGGATCTGATCACAGGAGTGGAGTTTGGAGTCCGAGTGTTATAAGTATATCATAAATCTGAACATTGCCTTTTAGGTGTCGGCTTTAATGCTGGGAATATGATTGAATTACTAACCTTTGGATTGGTGTTCATGATCTCATGTTTGGAATGGAGTTGTAAGTCTAAAATTAAGACTAAATTATGGTGTGTGACTCTTGGATTTGAATGTAGGATCTATCACTTTAAGTCAGTTGTGGGCTCTGAATCATGGACTGGAGATGAAGCTTTGAAGTTTGCAGGGGTTTTAGGGTCATGTACCTGGCATAAAATATTGCTCTAAAACAATGTTTCTAGTATTGGATTCTGAATTTTCTAGTATAGTTTTTGGGGCTATGAACGTAATAGTAGATTTGGGGACTAGTGTTCATAATTGAATATGTATTTTGAAGCTAATGAGGGATTTCCCCAGGTATTGCCACACATTTCCAGGGATGTCTTAAGCATTTCCAGACGTTTCCAGACAATTCCAAGGCATTTTTTCGGGCATTGCCAGTAATGCTTAGGCCTTTCCTGAGCATTTACAGGCATCGTTCGGCATTTCTTTGGCGTTTCTAAGCACTTCCAGGCACTTTCTAGGCATTTCTAGGAGTTGCCAGGCATAACCAGCCATTGAGAGGTATTTCCAGGTACCACCAGTCATCACTCAGGCATCACTTGGCATCATTTTGTGTAAACGGACACTGCATTTTAAAGAAATTCCAGGCAGTTTTCAGGAGTTTCAAGCCCTTTCCAGGTGTTTCCAAGGCATTTCCATGCATTTCTATGAATGTTTTAGCAATGCAAGGAACTTCCATGCATTGCCAGGTATTTCCAGGTATTGCCATGCAGTTCCAGGCATTGCCAGGAATTTCCAGAAATTTCAGGGATTTTCTAGGCATTTCCAGACATTTCCAGGTGATGTAATGGGTTGTCATGGATCCACATGCATTGTCATGAACTTCCAAGTACTTCCTAGACATTGCCTGGAATTGCCACACATTTCCAGGCATTCTCCAGGAATTTTCTGTTAATCTTTCACTGTACATATGCCTCTCTTGTGGTGGCCGTAAGTGCGCAGGGCCAGCTGGTGCAGAGAGTGGAGGTGACGCACCGTGAAGCTCCGTATGTCACGTGCACATCCACGCTCCCATGCATGGTTGCCTCCACCCTGCCCGCATGTCCCATGTATCAGTGCACTCATGATCAGATGCTTCGAGAACCTATTCCCAACTCTAGCTTGAAACTGACGTAGTTCAGGCCTTTGCTTACATAACCTAGAATGAACCTCAAACTGAGGCTGTACTGAGACAGAGAAAATGACACTTGCGAAGTGGCCTAAGCAGGGTGCGCAGGGCTATTCCGTGCACCCGTTGTGCTGTTTTAGGTGCTCGAGGGCTTTCTCCCTCAAGCTAGATTTTTTCTCACCGGCGATCCTCGCTCGCCAGCGGACAGGTGAGGCCCGACTAGCAAGCACTCACCCGCTATCACCTCTGTTCCTTGTTACTTCCATACTCGTACTTTTTGTATGAGCCGCCGTCCTAGTTCCTAAACTAGCATGTGCTATACTCAACCAAACGAGACGTCGTCAGTTGCAATAGATTCATAGCAGCTTCCACAAGGTATCAGAGCCATGTTCACGGCATAGGGGTTGAATATTAAGTCGGCGCTGAGGTCCAGACATCAAGCAAAGGTGGATTTCTTGAGCTTAGGGCTCGCGACAGAAAACTGGGCCCAAAGTGGATCCACAAAATTGCGGACAAAATTGTTTTCGGCAGCAATGCGCGAGTATCAGAGTCCTCACGGGCGTACTATCCCTCCCGCAGTCTGAGAAAAATCCACACTGGGTGGAGCTGGCATCAACACCAGCCCCGGCTCAGGCGCCGGCGCCGGTGCGTGCGCCGGCACCACTATCACAGGTCTCACCTGGGACGAGCTCAGAAAGGTCTTCTCTCACAAGGACCTGGCACCACCTGAGCTAGGAGCATGCGACTTTTTATCGTGGAAGAACGTGTTCCTCTCATGGGCGGCGGAGCATGGAATTGAGGAATTTTACCTTGCTCCCCCACCCGATGGTACGGATGCGTGTGTGCTCCTGAGAGCATTAAATTCTCTGTTCCGTGCACTCCCAGAGGACCAGCAATACGCTGTCCGACGTTTTCGCTTTGGAGGTAAAGGGGAGGATCCCAACAATCCATGCAGCGGTGACCCACAGCCGTATGAGGCATGGAAACACTTGACCACGTGCAAGGAGGAGCAGGGGATGGTGCTGGTCATCACAAGAAGCTGCGCAACCTGCGCCCGAAGCTAGCGCCCCTGTAGCTGAGTATTGGGACGCAGCGATGGACCTTCATCAACGCATACTCAGCTTGGGGGAGCCGCACAAAGAGTTTCGACGTGGAGTACTCCTGCGATTGTGGGTCGCAGACATAAAAAGCACCACCTTCCCAAGGTCTTTCAAGAGCTAAGGAATTATAAGGATATCCTGCGAGGGGAAGCGCGTGAGGATGAAGGTGCAGCTTCCAGTGCTTTTGTGCATCAGGGAGCAAGTGCCTCACTCTCCATATGTCCTCATGCAGTGGGAGGAGGAGGCAGGGGCGGTCAAGGAGGTAGGGGGTGAGGTCATGGTCATGGTGCGGGCAACCGCACCTGCAACTACTGTGGACAGCCAGGCCACTACTGGAGAGCGTGCCTGGCACTCCAGTGCATCATGATGCCCCGTTCACAGCAGACACGCCCAGCGCAGTTTCCTACAGCCGTCACAGGATCAGGGCAACATCTACACGCTCCTGCCTGGACGACTCAGGCCATGCCCGGACCACGGACTTCCACACCCTTTGGGGCAGCCACTTTTGCCTACCCATAGTTGCAGCTGCCTATGCACCTACCAGCGCCTGTCACATTTGCACCTCCAATGTACCAGGGACCCTTCTCCGGGCCACCCAACCCGACTGTGCTGGGACCAACACCTGGGCACAGCGTATCTACACCTAGATGTCTGATGTCTGAGTTGCAGCAGTCAGTTGCACCACATTCCGGAGCTGTATGGATGGCACCCATGGTGTTGCAGCCACCTTAGCCAACCGCTGCATCACAGTCACAAATTCAGAGGTTGGGGCACACGTACGTCACCATGACGCATGCATTGCCAATGCATGAGTGGCTGTTTGACACCAAAGCATCGCACCACATGTCCCCGCATCACCAGTTTTTTGCTACATTACACACTACACATGACATTGAGGAGTGAAAATGGGCTCGGGGGAGGTGCTGACGGTTGAGGGTGTGGAGACTGCCTCTGTAGGCTCCAGGTAGGGTGTTGTGGTTGGCTGGGGTCTTGTTTGTGCCGCGTCTGAAAGTAAACCTGCTGTTGGGGGGGCAACTAGACAAGCAAGCTAATGTGTCTACACTCACGCAAAGGCAGCATTGCATGCTCTTTCATGTGTCTGGTGCCTTGCTGGCTGATGGACCATTGCATACTGACATGTTGTTCAAACTCACCTTGTTTCCCTTTGTGCACACTCAATCTGACCGCCCTCAACTGCATGTTGTCAAGAGCACTGATGCTATGCATACGGATCTCATACCAACACAGAATTGGTCACTGAGTTACTGAGACACATCCTAGCACACAGCCTACTGCCAAGAGACTTGCCGCATGGGCTCAAGGCAGACACCTGTTTGGAGTGTCATGAAGGGAAAGCACACAGACAAAAATTCCCCAGGTCAGACAGTACAGCCAATCAACCACTGGCACTGGTACATGCAGATCTGACTGGGCCAATGCCAGTACCATCAGTCAAGTATGGGTCATTGTATTTCCTAACCCTCACCAATGGCTACAGTCATTCTTGCTGGGATTTTCTGCTAAAAACCAAGGCAGACGCACAGCCAGCAATTACTGAGTGGATACCCCTGGCTGAACGACAGACTGGTTGTTTGCTGTTGAAATTGAGAACGGAAAGAGGAGGGGAGTTCTTGGGGGTACTGACTGCAGATATGACGGCAAAAGACATCGAGCACCAGACGATGGCTTCCTACACGCCACAGAAAAATGGCATTATTGAACTGTGGAACAGGACCTTGGGTGATGCAGTACACACACTACTCACTGAGTCAGGACTGTCCTTTGGGTTCTGAGAAGCGGCTCTGAAGTATGTCCCATGGGTGTGGAACCGCATTCCTCAAGGGCCACTGTCCAAGTCTGGAACACTGTGGGAGTGGTGGTTCAGGAAAAAGGCAGACCTAAGAGGGTGTGGGATACCATGGCATGTGTCTATTTTGCACCGCCACAACGCGAGCATAAACTGAGTCCACGTGGTTGATGGTACGTATTCATTGAGATCTCTCATGCCTCCAAGGCGTGGCGGTTCTGGGACCCCTCGAACCACTACTTTCTAGAGAGCCGAGATGTATCCTTTCTAGAGCACATGCCTGACAAGCAGTTCCAAACACTTTTCCACGTCTCCCCTCTGTCCCTAGCCATACACTACCCAGAGTACATGAGCGTGCCTGTTTTTGTGCCTTCTCAGGCACATGAGATGAGCCTTGCGGATTGCCCAGTACAGGCTGATGTTGCCGCCACTCCGGTACCAAAGGACCTGCTCTCCTCTCTAGATCTTGCCACCACAGACTCCAGCGTCACTCAGGAATCCCCAGACCTCATGCCAATGACCTCTTCGTGGACGACAGAACAAACCAAGGTTCAACCACCAGAACCGGTGGGGCGATCTCTACGTGATCGGCCTAGAGTCGAGTATAGGCAGTTCTATCACACGTCTGATCCTGTAGCAGTGAACCATACTATGACCAAACCACTGACCCTTACAGAAGCAAAGGGGTTTCCTGATGCCGCCAAATGGGAGAAAGCAATGTTGGCTGAACTTCACACGTTACTTGAACATGGGATGTACGATTTGGTGCCACTGCCCCCAGGGCGCAAGGCCATCAATGTCAAATGGGTGTTCAAGTTAGAACGAAACTTGAAAGGTCTGATAGAGAAATAAAAGGCACGCCTGGTGGAAAATGGGTTTCATCAGATCCCAGGGAAGGAATTTACGGACACCTATGCTCCATTGGGAAAGTATGGGACCAGTCATGCCCTGTTCGCACTGGCTGCACATGAGGAATGGGACATTCATCAGATTGATGTCAAAACCGCTTTTCTGAACGGACCCCTGGAAGAGGAACTGTACGTCAAGCAACCTGAAGGTTTTGAAGGCGGGACTGACTGGGTATAGCTGTTGCTCAAGGCCATGTATGGACTAAAACAAGCACCTCGGTGCTGGAACAAGGAGATCCTACGCACTCATGTGTAGCTTGCAGTGTGGCTGAACCAGAATACATGGCACTGGGTGAAGTAGCATGTGAAGGGATCTGGCTTGTACGACTGCTTGAAGAGTTAGGTTGCATACAGACGCAGTGCCACTACACAACAACACTTGTGCCACCTGTTGAATCACCTCCAATGATGGTATTTTGCATCCACACAAAAAGCATATTAGCTTATAACATCATTTTGTCCATGAAGCGGTGGAAGACAGGGCTGTAGAAGTATGCGCCATCAGTGGGAAGGCACAACTGGCAGAATTCCTCACAAAGCTTTCCCTTCTCCCTCACTTCTTCTCTAACTCCAACAGCTCGGCTGCATGCTTGCCCCACTCCCATCCAAGGGGAAATGTTAATATCTCACTGTACATATGCCCCTCTTATGGTGGCTGTGAGTGCGTAGGGCCAGCTGGTGCAGAGAGTGGAGGCGACGCACTGTGAAGCTCCGTACGTACACATCCACGCTCACATGGATGGTTGCCTCCACCCTGCCCGCACGGCCCATGTATTAGTTCACTTATAATCAGATGCTTCGAGAACCTATTCCCATCTGTAGCTTGAAACTGACATAGTTTAGGCCTTTGCTTACGTGACCTAGAATGAACATCAAACTGAGCCTGGAGAATTTGCCACTTGCGAAGTGGCCTAGGCAGGGTGCGCGTGGTTATTCCACGCAGCGAGCCAAGCGAGGCTTGCCGGCGAGCCTCGCTTGTTGGCGGACGGGTGAGGCTCGACTGAGCTGATAGCGGGTGAGCACTCACCCGCTATCAGCTCTGTTCCTTGTTACTTCCATACCTGTACTGTTTCTATGAGCCGCCGTCCTAGTTCCTAAACTAGCATGTGCTATACTCAACCAAACAAGACGTCGTCAGTTGCAATAGATGTATAGCAGCTTCCAAAATTTCCAGCCATTTTCCAGGCATTGCCAATCATTTCCAAGTATTTTCAAGCACTCCTAGGCATTTCCAGGAATTTGTACGTGTTTCCATTCATTTTCAGGAATTTCTAGGAATTATCAGGTGCAATCCCTGGGCAACACCTGTCAATGCTTGGTGATCTTGGCAATGCCTGCATTGCAAGGCATTTCCAGGCATTGCCAAGAATTTCCAGGAAATGATAGGCATTTCCAGGCATTCCTAGACATTTCCAGGTGCCATTGTCCTGCCCTGCCCTTGCCCTGCCATGCCTTTGCCTTGGCGCACGCTTGCCCTGCTCCTACCCTTCCTCTTCCGTGCCCATGCCCTTGCCCTGCCATGCCCTTGCACTGCCATGCCCTTGCCATGTGCTTGCTCTTCCCCCGGCAATGCCATGCCATGCCCTGCCCCATCCTACACCTATGCCATTGCCTATGTCACTCCTGGTTGCCATTCTCAGCCATTTTCTTTTGTTTTCATGGTGTGCAGGTTCGTCGGATAAGGAACCTCCACCTGTTTTCTAGCCAGTTGCTGAGGAGGGTGTGGAGGCGGAGGTCCCTGTTGAAGTTGAGCTGGCTCCATGTTTCCTACCAGGCGAATGTTATGCAATTCTGGCCGCATGTCATGCGTATTTTCTTCCCTCTTCCTCCTGTTAGGAGAAGATTGGGCCCATGATTTTTTTTTTTTGTAATGGAAATGTTCTGGCGTCTCATTGTGAGTGGATGGTGCATGCGAGATGGAAACAGCACTAAGGCAACGTGAAGGTTTCACCTTATGTGGATGGACATTGATCCCACCTTTCTACTTTGAGAGGGAGTCCAATTCACACTACCAATTAAGTCCTACACCACATTTGCAATGAAATAAGAAAATTTCTCATTCGACCCCTCTACGATGTGTCAAGTTGTGTTCCTCCAGCCGAGGAGCATCAAGTACCATCTTCTCCACCCCTAAAGTTTCTGAGTCCGATGAGGGTGATGCAGAGGAGCTGCCAGTTGGGACCTTTGTCAAACACCGTGCGTCAGAGATTCAGGTTCACATCCTTCCTCCATTCATGGAAAATTTGGTAGTATCTTCTCCAATCCTGCAGCTTCTGAGTCTAATGCGGGTGATGCATAGGAGCCCACCAGCTGGGACCTTTGGAGGAAACCAGATGTAGCGGGAGGGCCGGTTCGGGCCTCCCACCTTGCAGTAGCGAGGGGGTGGTTCGCAACCACCCCTCGCTAATGCGAGGGCTGGCCGGTGGCCAGCCACGCGCTGGCCTCTGGCCGGCTGACTGGGTGGCCAATGGCTGGTCAGATGACCAGCCGGCCACCCACCGGCAAGCCAGCAGCCACTGATCGAGCTGGTGGCTCGATCGGTGGCTGAGAGGCCACGAGGGCCTGGAGGGCGAGGCTTGTGGCCTCATGCCCTCACCCTCGCTTGCCCTCCTTGCCAGCAAGAGAGCGCGAGGACAAGGGACAGGCGCGAGTGAGAGAGATGAGAGGGAAAAGGTAAAGTGTTGGCACGAAATCACCGATCGTGCCACGCACATGACGATTTCGTGCTGATGCATAAAAAACAAAACTCGAGTTTTTTTAGGTTGAACTACGACTTTAAAAACTGGGAAACTCGTGCAAACTCACGAGTTTAAGGTAATTCCTCCCACATTTCGGGCCCGGAACAAGGGAGGGGAGCTTTTAACGGAAATGACCCTCCGCAGTCTTGAAATATTCAAGTCTCCCTGTAGGGTCGTTGATGACGAGTGCCCTCAAGAGTGACGCGGATGGGAAAACCCCTCGATCATGCTCTGGACGTCATTCTGCGAACTACGACGACGACCTAGGTGCAGGAGCTAGAGACACAACCGTTACAGTGGTATCAGAGTAGGACAATCCTCGTGACCAAGTGTGTGATGGTTCCGGCGGCTACAAAAAATATGAAACATCGTGAGCAGGTACAGCAGCAGTAGCAGAAATCCACAGAGGTGCACGGGCTTAAAACTTTGCCATTTTAAGTGCCATAAATTGTGTTGAAAAGCTCTTGAGGAGCTCTATTTTTTTCTTCCAGCTCCTATAAGCTTCCCCTACTCCCCAGAGGGCGAGGTTCAGTTTTCTTTGACAGGGTGGGGAGTGTCCATCCCCATAACCATCACTTTTTCCCTCTACTCAAGATGCCCTCCTCCATCCTTCAACTAGAAACTAGAAAATTGTTTTTCCCTAAGAGGAGGGACTCTCACGACTTGAGAGGACAAGAAAAAGGAGGAAGTCGATGCTTGGGGATTCTTGGAGGCCTCCCCATCGCCGTGGGGTACAAAGGAGCCGTTTTCAAGAAGTCAAGAGATGCACCAAGAGAACTCATGAGGAGGCTAAGGAAGACCAGAAGACAGAAAAAATCAGACAAGATAAATGAGGGAGGAGCTTGCGAGGGTGGGAACTCTAATTCAGAGTTGACGTTCCTCTCCTCCTCACCATAGGAGCGGTGCTCAAGTGTGTGTAGCTTCTTTGTCCTTTTAATCTTGATTATGTTCTTCTAGGACTTATAGATTGCCTAGTGCCGTAAGTCATGGCTTAGACTTTTGCCTAGAATCAACGTAATTATGCCGACCGTGGTGGCATAGAAAATTAGTATTTTTCTACCACGTGATTGTGCCGACCGTGGCACCCTAGAGAGATAGAGATAAATTTTTAATTTCCACACAAATTTTGAGAGCAAGGTGACTTCGGGAGGCGAAACCTCCTTGAGGTCGTAGGGTGACCCTCACAACGTTCTTTGTGTGCTAGTTGCACGAGTGAAAAAATGGCAAGTGCCGGACTGTCCACGACAAACAAGGGCAAGGTAGTGACAGCCTCACCACACGCCCTCGGTGGACTCCAAGTTTTGGTAGCCGTCGTCTCGAGCACGGTTGCCAAACCAAGGACAACACACCGCCAAAGGCAACTGGTGCCAGACTCAGAGACACCGAGAGGCATGTGGAAGCCACAGAAATACTCGATGAGCATGTCGACATTTACGTGGGCAACTCCTATGCGACGAATGATGCACTCGAGGAGGACCACCTGAGCGTAGACCCCAACAAAGAGCACGACGATGATGACAGTGAAGATGACAAGGATCACGACCATTGCCATTGTTGTACACTGAACTCAAACCAATCGCTCGAGAAGGGCAAGACGCTCGCCGGATTGCCTGAAGCTACAGACAACAGCGAGGCTGAAAAAGGCAACAAAGGCGTCAAAAGCAGCCACATGGGAAGTTCTCGCGAGCACGAGCAGGATGACATCACCGCATAAGTAATTTGCAATGACTGCCAGAGGCTTGCTGAGTTGGCTGCCGAGGCGGCGGGCCAACTCAAGATCACCACCGACGGTGGAGGTACGGCACCACCAGGAGGAGTGGAGGAGGACCCCCCTTCCTACTTTGTGGCCGCAATAGGGCAGACTAACATCCACGCAAGCCTCTTCACTTATGATAGCCTCATCCGGAAGGTGGGACTCCTCGGAGGCGTGTACGCATACCGTACCCTCCTGAAGTGGCTAACTGTGCATGAACAGCACGAGACCCTTGAGGTTATCACCGACTCTCTGACGACATCAAAGCTAAAGTTTGCATTCACCAATCTATTGGCCCACGTTGGGCAGAGCATCATGGACCTTGACCGTGATTTCCAACTACATCGCCTGGCTACTCATGAGGCAAGCCGCTGATGCAACAACCTTGACAAGGCGTTAAGAGCGTGACCTAGGTGCGGATGTAGTAGAGATCGCAACAGGCCACAGGTGCTGATGCCACCACCTGTGGCAGCAAGGATTTACCTACCTCGATGACTTCAAGGCCGTTCATGTACACTTCCTTCCTCTACGGTGTAGAGATCTTTTAGAAGGACATGAAGCTGACCAATTTACTGAATCGCATGGAGCACGTCCTCCGTGTCCATAAGGCGCCACTTGGTCATTGGAGTGACCTCACCACGACATGACTTGAGGATAAGATCTTCAAGTACATGGTCAAGGAGTGGGTCACGTCGCAACCACACCTTGAGTAGCAGCCCATGCCGTGGGAGGCCTTTTGTGCTATCATATATAAGAATTGCATCCAATGTGAGGAGGTACAATGCATCTTCCAGAAGGTCAAGGACTTCAGGTAGCTGGGTAGCTCGCTTGAGGCCTACTTGAGCAAGTTCACCAGATTCATGGAGGAAGCCGAAAGCTTCACCGAGGGCAATGGGACCCAGACCTTCAAGTCACAAGAGTGCTTACTGCTGGAGTACTTGTATAATGGTCTCACCAGTGAGAAGCTAAAGGAAAAGACCACCATAATGGCAACCGGCCAAGCTTGGACAAGCTAGAGGGTATTGCGTGACTACATGAGCGAAGTGTATTCGATGAACCCAAAGTACTACTTTGATGCATGACCAAATTTCCGTGCACAGCAAGGCCGTGACATGCCCAAGGACGCTACAAGGCCTAGTGGGTCAGCCAGACAGCGATGCAGGGCCAAGGACAAGCAGTCCGGAAATCCTCCAGCCAAGAAGGCTGGTGGGCATAAGGTCTCCAATAACAAGCGCAGCTATGACAATGACGAGCAACAGGCGGCGCATGAATGTCGTAATGCAGCCTTCCGTGATGGGCTCTGCCACAACTGCATCCAGCCCGGCCACATTAGGGCCCAGTGTCCTAAGGCTTCTGGTGGTGGACAAGAGGTCGCGTCGTTGGTCACAGTTGCGGCACCTCATGGGAATGGTGCAGGAAGAGGCCACAGGCAGGGTCGTGGACACGGCCGCGATTGCGGCAATGGGCCCGGCCATAGTAACGGACAGGGCCATGATGCGGGTTTTCCCCATCCCTGAGTGATGTTAGTGGGGACTACTCAGGGACAAAACTGGATCACGAGTGTGGGATCCTTTTTTCAGATGAGGATAGTAGACAATTTGAGTTTTTGATGAGCTTAAATTTCTCCATTGTTTTCTCCCATCTTGTTGAACCTCATTCTACACTTGTTGACCGGCATTGTCCACTAAATCTTACATCTCCAGACAAGATGCATGATGATACATGCTTAGTGGTGGAGACACCGACCACTATGCAAGGGTTGTGTGATGTAGTGTAGACTCGAACGTCATCAAAACAAGGAGTTCAATCACGTTTGCAGTACCTTTGGCCAACGAATTCAACCAAGTCAAATTTAAGGACTAGAAGGTGCTAGCCAGATTCACATGTTCTCATAGGTTGTGGACGCGAGTGGGTGAATCATGGAAGTTGCGGCGCCCGCCATATAGATTCCGTGTTTATCACAAATTTGGCTTTCCATCGTTGATCATGTTCACTCAAAAGAGTGGAGGTAACATGATGTTGCAGTTCAAAGGACATCTAACTGGTGCTCCCGTGAACGCACTGGCTGCCAGTGGAGGGGATGGCTCTATTGTTAGCCTTGACTTTACTCTACAGATGGACCTCATTGGTGACAACCGTATGATACCCGTGATTTGTACCTGTAAAGTAATAATTTACATTCAAGGTTAAACACAGAGTGTCAC
Organism: Penium margaritaceum; assembly: GCA_023375785.1. Taxonomy (NCBI): domain Eukaryota; kingdom Viridiplantae; phylum Streptophyta; class Zygnematophyceae; order Desmidiales; family Peniaceae; genus Penium; species Penium margaritaceum. Next base: position 76,328 of record SZWC01004593.1, read on the forward strand.
ATTGGAGGTACTCAACCTTCTTGACCCGTTTTATATGCTGCTATACAATCCTTGCCTTCGTGACAACAAGGCTTTGGTGTGCATTCAATCAAAGTAATTGATCCTTTGGAAGAGACAACATCGCTTTATGTTAATTTCAGGTACGGAATTGTCACTGACCTGACTAAAAGTCCATGCGAGCTTGTCTATAATACAGGTCAAGAGATATATTTGACAAGAGTGTCGATACTTCTTGGCTCAGTAGTAGAAAGTGGAGGATGAGGTGAAGGAAGACACGCCACAAGAGATCAATTGACGTAGTTTGGATGTATTCCAAGATCCACCAGCTGGGATTCCACCACATCGACACATGGGCCATATGCTTCCGCTACAACCGGAGGCGACTCCTCTGTTCAGACCCATGTATTGCCTTAGTCCAACAGAAGGGGACAGGCCAAACACCAAATCAAACTGTTCCTTACAAAAAAGATATATCAACCCAAGTAGCTCACCGTATGGTACGCTGATCCTTTTTTTAACATAAAGGACGGTGGTTTATGCATGTGTGTAGACTACCGGGCGTTGAACAAGCTGACAATGAAAAATTGATTCCCCTTACCGCAGATTGCGGACTTGTTTGACCAACTCTAATGGGCAAACATATTTTTGTCCTTGGATTTGACTCAAGAATACCATCAAATCTACATCGCAAGATATGATGTATCTAACATATCGTTTCGAACACACATGGGACACTGTTAGTTCCGGGTTTTATGCTTTCGGCTAACAAATTCCCGGGCAATCTTCCAAGGAGAAAGGAACCCAACGTTCGCCAAGTAACTTGGCCAGTTTGTCTTGGTTTACCTGGAAAATATCCTTGTTTTCTCCAAATCCATAGATGAACACAAATAACATCTGTGCAAAGTCCTTGCGATCCTTCGAGAACAGGAGTTTTCTGTGAATGTGAGAAAGTACAAGTTTGCACAAGATGAGTTCAAATACCTTGTGTGCTAGCCTCAACTGGATGGTGTAGGCACCAACAGGTAGCAACAACGACCAAAGGGAGGCGGGTGCACACCTTTCCAAGTTTGTGAAAGCATAGGATAATCTTGGAGGAGCACAGGAACACTTGTGGTACAGTGGGAGTAAACTGTACTTGTTGTTCAAGTGTCAACATACAAGACTATATGTACATTATGACACGTCCTATGCGACCAGAGGTCACTGAGCCGTGTGGTACGGATGTAGGATGAGCATTAGTGCCTCTACATCACTTACCTCATCTTCTCAGCATTCCAATGCACCAAGAATCGCATTATTATGTGGAGGAACGGCCGAGATATGCCCATTTCCGTGAACCAGGGCAGTCTACCGCTGGTAGCACCACTAGCGACAGGGACGGCCGTCCGAAGCGCCCTTTCTGGCAATAACACACAGGGGCACCATTCTGAATCGTCCTTGGCCCTTAAAGATCCTTGATTCATTGACTAACCGGACCTCAAGGCGCGCTTCTGCGTAGTTGGGTCTTCTGAGGGTCGAGCCTTGGTCCTCAGGGATGAATTCCCATCATCCGTCCCATCGGCCGCTCCAACCTTTGGTCGGGCGTACCTTCCTCAATTCTTGATGGATCGACCCCACTCTTGGCTTGATGTCGCACATTTTTTCCTGTACATTCGAAATCCACAGTCAGACTATGAAGGAAGCCTTAAGCCTTGATCAGCGCCGTTGGCACAGCTTACACTACCCCTCCCCTTTAGGAGCGAGCTGTCTCAGTTTGCTCTTGGTACTCCCGGAGGATGGCATTCACCCCGCCGACGTTAAATTTGCAGGCCAGCTCCCATTAGTGGACCGAAGTTTAGCCCTTCCACTTTTTCAGGTACTCCCATCCAGGGCCACGGCGACGGTGGTCAAGGATGGCCTCCACCTCAAAGTCTTGCTCGCCCTCGATGACCACCGGAGGGGGAGGCTGAGAACTGCGGCCAGGAAAATGTTCACCTGGATCATGGTAGAGCTTGAGCTTAGAGATGTGGAACCCATTGTGGAATGGCATGGAAGGCGGAAGAGCCAACGTCACGACCACGGGTGTCCACATTTGGAGTACCTCAAATGGACTGAGCCACCGGGGTTTCAACTTGTTTGATCGGATCTCGCGAAGCTTGACGTGCACGCTTTTGAGAAGCATGCAATCACCGACTTTGAGTGTTGTGTCTGCACTTCGGCGGTCCACTTGCACTTTTTTCTGCTCTTGTTCCTTTGCCAATGCATGCTGCGTTGCAGCCCAAATATGCTTGAAGTCACGTGCCGTAAACTCCACCACAGGCAGGTTTCTTGCGACGTGTAAACGGAGGAGTGTGGTGGGCACCGTCCTGTTCACCACCTCAAATTGTATCTTGCCAATAGAGGCGGACGTGGCGGAGTTGTACGCCAATTCAGCGACCGGCAACCGGTGGTCCCACGCCTTCTTGTACGGATCACCCACCATACGGAGGAGCTGCTATAGCGTCTGGTTCGTCCGCTCTGTTTGTCCGTCAGGTTGGGGATGAAAACAAATCGATAGCTGCACCTTGCTACCGTACCACTCCATGAGTTATTACCAGAACTTGCTGTGAAGTACGGGTCACGGTCGCTTACAATGGACCGCGGCACCCCATAGAGACGTACCACATGCTTGAGAAACAACCAAGTCGTGCCCTCTGCGCTCACCGTATCACGCGTCGCGATGAAGTGCGACATCTTGCTCAAGCAATCCACCACCACCAACACCACAATGTGACCTGCCGCTGTCTTGGGCAAGCCCATGATGAAGTCCATGGAGATGTCTGGCCATAGCTGATCAGGGATGGGCAAGGGTTGGAGGAGACCAGGATCTTTTTCCTCCGTGCCTTGTGGTATTGGTACATGTCACAACTCCAGCAGAATTCAGCAACCTCTAACGACATGGTGGGCTACCAGAAGAACTGAGCCACCATCTTCTAGATCTTGTCATAGGAGAAATGGCTGCTCGGGCCACTTTCATGGCACTCTCCAAAATCAGCTGCCAAAGCTTGGGCACTGCGGGAACCAACACCTGCTGCATGCCACACTGTCGCCAATAAGGTGTCTTGATGGAAAATCTTCGAGTGTCATACTCCCCATGTACCTCGCATCCCTTCGTGAAGAGCTTCACAAGGAAGGCATCCTTGTGGATGGTGAGTGATACAACCATCATCATTAGGTCCGGTCACCGTGAGAGTGCGTCAGCTGGGTTGGTGCGACCCCGCCAACACAAAATCTTGCAGTCGAATTGTGATGTCAGTTGAGGTACTCTATCCAACGTGTTTGCCGCCGGCTCAGGTTTGGCTGCATCTTGATGTAATTCAATGTGTGGTCATTGGTGTAGATCGTGCATTTCTGCGCCTTGAGGTAGCACTGCCAGTTATTGAAGGTTGCGACCACAGGGAGCATCTCGTTGTCATGGGTGGTGTAGTTCAGCTCCATCCCACGTAACTTGTATGAGTAGTAGGCGACCTTCTGCGACTCGTTACCAAAGTCATGCAAAAGGATCCCACCAATGGCGAGGTTCGATGCATCCGTCACCATTTCAAACTCACGGCCACGGTCGGCCAAGTGCAAGGCCGGCGCAGAGGTCAAAGCCGTTTTGAGATTCTTAAGGGCTTCTTATTTGCTAACTCCCCAACTCTACTCGTGATCCTTGCGAGTGAGATTGGAGAGTGACACTCACACTCCCGCATAGCTAAGGATAAACCTGCGGTAATAATTACAAAAACCAAGGTACACTTGTACATTGTGCACACTACTCAACTTTGGCCACTCTTGCACACCCGACACCTTGTGTGGGTCTATGTAAATTTATTCATTGCCAATTATATGTCTAAGGAATTCAACTTTTTCCACCGAAATTCAATATTAATGTTTTTTGCAACAAACTTATCCTTCCTCACAGTTGCGAGGACTTTCTTCACATGATCATCATGCTCCTCTGCCGTCCTGCTATACACCAAGATGTCATCAGGGTACACCACCACGAATTCATCTAAGCATGGCCTGAAGATGTTGTTTATTGCCACCATGAAGGTGGCCGACACATTCGTCAACCCGAAAGGCATCACGAGCAACTCATAGTGACCATAGCGGTTGCGGAAGGCCGTCTTCTCCACATCACCTGCTGCGATGTGGATTTGGTGGTAGCCGGAACGGCGGTCGATCTTTGTGAAGAAGCGAGCCGCACGGATCTGATAGAAGAGCTCCTCAGCTCATGGAAGCAGGTACCAGTTCTTGATGGTTAACTCGTTCAATACCCGGTAGTTCATGCATATATGACCAATCACGTCACCCCTAAAACTGTGTATTCACAAGTGTATTGGGAAGTGAACATATTAGTGAACGTGGACTTGTAACAAAAACTAGTACATAGTACATATAATCAATGATAAGTAACACCTCATATAAGGAATGTATGTCTGAACTCAAGTGACATGCATTGATGTTAATGATTTCTAAAAGATGTTTGCACACAAGAATACACTTTTTGATACACCAATTGTCGAGTGTATGAATTTCGGGTGATTAACCATAACTCAGTTCATGCACATGTGCATCTCATTACCTTGTTTAGCACAAACAAGACATGTGCAGTGTAAGGAGACGAGGATGGGCGGATGAAGCCCTCCTCTGTCATCTCGGTCAGATGCTTCTTGAGCTCCTATAACTACTCGTCGCTCATGTGGTACATTGCACCAACAGGCGGGCGCAATCCACGTTTGAAGTCGATGCAATCCACGTCCCACTTCGGTGGCAGACCTGCCGAGACGGTGTCGGGGAACACATCCTTGAACTCCGTACACACATTTCAAAGCCCCTCGGACACCGTGGCAAACTTACCTTGGACCCCCGGATGCTCGTGATTTGTCCAATGCGCCACAGCAGGCGCCACGTCCTCTGGTTTGTCAAAATTCTCCTCCATGTCTCGCACAAACGCCAAAGAACTCTGGTCCTTTTTTCGAATTGGGCACTTGAGATGTACCGAGTTCAGCGTCATAGGCGCCAATGCCTCCTTGCGAGGTGTCGACTGCTGTGACGCTTCCTCCCCGTAAATCTCCTCCTCTGTGGCTTCTTCCTCAGACCACGTAGGTAGGGGATACTCCTTGTCTCTGAGCTTGATTGAGACGGTACGCGTCTCCAAATTAACAATGGGATGTACTTGTGGAGGAAATCCAGAACGAGGATCACATTGTAGTCCTTCATCGGGCACACCCGGTATACGGTCGCTATGCAAAGCTTCTCCTCACAAATGGAAAGGGGACGATCCTGGTACCCCACTTCAATTGTGACGTCTACTTGGTTAGCAGTCCGCAGCTTGATCGTGAGCGCAAGGCCCCACTTTTGAACACATTCTATGCTCACAAAACTTTTGCTTGCGCCATAATCCAGCAAGCTCCCCACCTTCCCCTTGACGCCTTTCACTCGTGCCTCCAAGAGAAGTGCGAACTGCTCCTCCTCATACCCCGAGTCCCATGCCTTGACCTTGGAAACCCCCTTCATTACCGTAAGGCATTTGGGTGGACGGTCAATTAGCGGTTTGGGCTGAGAGGCGCCAGGACTAACGCCATCTTCTCCTAGTTCTCCTCGTTTCCCATATCCTCTGTTGCTCTCTCTGCTTCCTTCATGGTTTGCTTCCCCTTCCCTTGCTGCTTATCCTTGCTTTCGCCCTTCTTTGGAATCCGACAATCACACGCAATGTGGCCAGGCTTGCCACAGTTGTAGCACTTGCACTGTTGCAACGTTCCGATCTCCATGGGTGTGTTATTGCTCTCGGACCGCTTGCCGTAACCACCACCAAAGTTTTTGTGGCTGTTGGCATGAGCCTATTCCACACGTTAGTTATACAATTCTGCTGCTGCGATCATCCCCGGCAGGTCATCGTTGAGGTCGCGCATCACTGTCACAATGAGGATATCGTTCTTGAAGCCATTGCTATAGTGGAAGCATAATTCGTGGAAATCGAAGCCACAGTTGGCAACGATCTCACAAAACCTGCGGGTGTAGTCAACGACACTGCGAGTTTGGCAAAGCCGACACAGCTTGGCACGCGTGTTATTCCTTACGTCACGCGTAGTGAAGTGCTTGATTAACAAATCCATGAACTCTTTTGATGAGGTCGGCCATTTCAGGGTAGGGTCACCACAGCTGCAGGTTGGAGCCAATGGGGTTGAGATTCTAATCGCGGCCACAATGCCAGCGATCATTGCTGCTCCAATGCCGTGTGGATTGGACCTCATCACATCGGCCCACCAATCCAGCGATGCCCCTCTCAACAGGGTGGAGGTATAGTCGTGGCGCGCCTCATATCTTGAGGCATCCATGCCAATGGCGGTGAAGTACAGCTCTACTCTGAATATCCAAGCATGTAGAGCTGGCCTATCCTTCCTCGATGGATCGAACGGCTCCGGCTTGGGCAGGCTCGGTATGCCCACCGCAGTTTTGTTAGCGATGAAAACTCCCACTGGTACTGTCACTGGATGTTTTGTGAGCTCTTGATAGAGATACGTGTTTTGCTTCTCCAACAGGTCCATCTTGGCCTACATGTCAACAAGAAACTTCTGCAATGTTTTGGTTGCTGTTGCTTTTCCTTTCACGTCAAACGCCACGGCCAACGAGTACATGTCGGATGAATTCATGTTAACGTCCGGTGCAACTTTGTCCTCAATGGATCCTCCGGTTACCTCCTTGTCACCGGAGTGTGTGGTTGGCCTTGGACATGGATCTGCCAAAGATACGAGATGTGCGCTGGTCTATGCTGACCAAGAGAGGTCGTCATGTAGATGACTGTGCCCCTGAACCAAGGGTGGCTCTGATACCAAATATAAACCGGGCGCGGTGTGCTAGCCTCAACCGGATGGTGCAGGCACCAACCGGTGGCAACGGTGACTGAAGGGAGGCTAGTGTATACCTTCCCTAGTTTGAGGAAGCGTACGATGGTCTTGGAGGAGTACTAGAACACGTGTGGCTCAGTGGGAGTAAACTTTACTTGTTTATGTACAATATTTGTTGTAAACAAGTGCCAACATACAAGACTATTTGTATATGATGACATATCCTAGTCGACCCGAGATCGCCGAGCCGTGCGCGACTTGGTACATGCCTAGGATGAGCATTATTCTTAGCATCATGTAGCTCATCTTTCCATATTTCCAAAATACCAGGAATCACATGATTCCATTGAGGAACGTCCAAGAGGTGGCCGTTTCCATAAACCATGGCAATCTGCCGCTGGCAGCACCACTAGCGGTGAAGACGACCGCACGAAGCACCATTTCCGGCAATAACACATCGGGGCACCATTCGAAAGTGCCCTTAGTCCTCAATGGTCCTTGATTCATTGACTAACCGAGTCCCAAGGAGTGTTTCGGCCTTGTTGGGTCTTTTGAGGGTCGAGCCTTGGTCCTTGGGGATGAATTCCTGTCACACGCTTTCCCCTCGGCCGGTCCAACCTTTGGACGGGCATAGCTTCCTCAATTCTTGATGGATCGACCCCGTTCTTGGGATGATCTTGCATGGTTTTTCCTGTAAATTCCAAATCCACAGTTGGATTGCACATTCCAGGAAGCCTCAAGCCGTGATCAGTGCTGTTGGCACTTTCTGGCTTACACTTAGACACATAGTCGACAAGCACGGTATCCGTGTCGACCCATGAAAGGTCCATGCTGTGGTGGACTGGCCACACCAAGAAAATATAAGAGAGATTTGGTCTTTCCTTAGCCTTAAAAACTACTTTTAACTTTTTATGCAAGGGTATTTGACCCTGGTACCGCCGCTAACCACGCTCACACAAAAAGACGTACATTGGGAATGGACATTTGATTGCGAGAGCGCCTTAGTCAAAAATCTTCTGTCTACAGTGTCCGTCTCAGCTTTTCCTGATCCATAGCAACCGTGTGAGGTTCGATGTGATACGTCGGTAGTAGGACTTGGAGCATTCCTCATGTAAAATGGTCACCTAGTTGCGTATGAGAGCCACAAGTTCATCCCTACCAAGACGTGGTATACGACTTGGGTTCAAGATCTTCTCGTTGTTGTTCACGCTTTCAAGATGTGGCATTCCTACCTTGAGGGCACTGAAGGGGGTGTAACGGCCACAACACATTAGTGTTTTTCCAAATGCAACCAAACCTATCAAGATAAAAGGCACATTGGAGTGAATACCTGAGTCGATTCTCATTCACATGGGAATATCTGTCACGATGCATCAATGCAGACGCTCCACTATTCCAACATCCTATCAGAATTAAAGCAACCACCAAGGTCAGTGGGTATTTTATGGCCATTGTGACAACAGCTGTGCAAACACCAGATCCCTGGACACATCTACGGCAACCACCTTGAGAGATTATCCACTACAACGACTTTGTAAATAGGATTCGGATGGGATACTGTATGGATTATTGGTTCCAAGACTCTTAGAGGGCGCAAGAATATTCTGGCATGGAGAACAAGTTGTTGTGTCAAACTTGGGAGACCTTCGAGCAAAGATTATTTCCCACTTCCACGACCCGCCAGTCGCGCATGGTGTGGGACCTCGAAAAGCTACAGGCACTCTTGGACCACTATTGGTGGCCAAGATGGATTGTCCATTTTTGTAAGTATTGCATGAAATGCAACCCATGTCTTTGGAGCAAGGCTAATAACAAAAAACTATTGGAATTCTCCACTAGGTTTCCATCCATGGGAATCTATGGGAGTGTGTCAGAATGGGCTTTATTACTATTCTTCAGGACACAACTCGTTACCACGATGCAATACTAGTGGTTGTGGACCTTCTGAATCTGATGAAATAGTTCTTTCCTATAACCACTCGTGTGAATGCAACGGATACCGCTCGTCTCTCCCTTGAGAGTGTCGTGAATTACCACGACTTGCTGTTACATATTATTATCAATCGAGATAGAAAAGATGCTAGTACGTCCTAGCAAAAGATGCACGAGTACTTAGGCAGCGAGTCATAAATTTTGAGAGTATTTCACCCTTAAACTGACGGACAAAGAGAGTGCATGAATCGTACTCTGGAGCAGATTCTCCACATGTACATGAATCCTACCATAAATGACTGGGAAAAATTCATAGCACTAGCTGTGTTCGTGGTGAAGAACTTGGTGAAAGATTCTACACAGTTCACACCGTTTGTGTTGAACAGCGGTCGACATCCAGTGGTGCCCTCTTCATTGGTGAAGAGTGGGAGTATACAAGGACAGGTTCCTTCTACTCTAGCCTTTGCTGAGCAACAAAAAAGGAATATGCCAATAAAAGTCACCATGATGTCTTGCTTGACATCTGTGACAAAGTGTTGCTTAGCACTAAGAACCTTTGGCTGAAGTCATCAGAGATGTAAAAACTTCTACCGAAGTGAATTGTGGCATTTCTCATCATGGCACGCATCGGGCCAGTGGCATACCGATTGTTCCTGCCGTTGAGTATGAAGATACATGACATTTCTCATGTGAGCTTGTTGGCTTCATACACTATTCAGCCACCGCCAGCAGTCCTTGTTGTCGACAGCAAATACGAGGTCCTTTGCCTACTCCGGAACCGACGTTGTACACTCTGGTCATGCATTGTTAGGGAGTACCTCATTCATTGAGCCTGAATCTCAGTTGCCCACAAGGGGTGGTCAATGAGTACTGGATCACATAAATCAATACATGGCAGGAACCACCACCTGAACATGAAAGAAGTGAACAACAGTCTTGCAGGGCGGCATTCATGGACATTGACCATAGGAAGTTGGGGACGTCCAACAAGGTAGTCGTGTGGATGCTCGAGCCTAAAGGGGGGAGGCCGCTTGCCATGCTTACTGACAAGCTACAGCGTAGGTCCAAGTGTTGTGCACATGTTCATGTTTAGCTAGTGATTAAAATTATTAATTCTCTTTCACAATGTTGAAAACTCACTATCGGACAATCTCACATGATGCACATGATGGCCAGTCACGTGTTGGCTGCCGGCAGGTTGGTTGCCGGCCGGCTTGGTGGGCGGTGGCCTGTCCGAAGACCGGCCGGCCACCCATTGGCAAGCCACCAGCCGCCAATTAAGCTGGTGGCTTGATTGGTGGCTGAAAGGACACGAGGGCCTCAAGGGTGAGGCTCGTGGCCTTGTACCCTTGCCCTCGTCCGCCATCCTCCCTAGCGAGAGCGATCGAGGATGAGGGATAGGTGCGAGCTAGAGAGACACAAGAAAAAAGGCAAAGTGTCTGTGCGAAATCGCTGATCGTGCCTCGCACACGATGATTTTGTGCCGACACGTCAAAAACAAAACTCGAGTTTGTTTAGGTTGAGCTATGAGTTTCAAAACTGGAAAAATCATGCAAATCCATGAGTTTGAGGTAAAACCACCCTCGTTTTGGACCCAGAATGAGGGGGCAAGGTAAAAACGGGAATGGGCCTCCGAAGACTTGAAATATTCAATTCTCCCTGCACGGGTTGTTGATGATGACTGCCCCCAAGAGTGATGCGGAGGGAAATACCCCTTGAGTAAGCTCTGGACACCATTCTCGGAACTCCGACAATGACCTAAGTACAGGAGCTGGAGACACAACCATTACACTAGGCGTGAGATGTAAGACTGGCTTGCTCTTTTCTCATTTTTGGGAGCCAGTGAGTGACAGGTACTTGGTAGTGCATGCATGATTTGTGCATTTGCCAGTTGCTGTACCTCCATCTTCCCTTTTCAGGTGATGCTCTCACATCTTCAGCTTTTGTCAAGCATAATTATTCAAAGTGAGGCGGGAGGTGTGCTAATCTCGTCAAGTGAGATGTGTATTGTCTTTGCACATGTATGGGGGAAAATATTCTTTTAGAAATTTCATTCTAGTAGAGCAATTGTGGGACCCTTGTTCCCAAGATCCTCTTAGTGAGGAGTGGGATGTGTCCATCTCCTCTACTAGTGCCCTACTGATCTTGATATTTATCTTTTTCAAATCCATCATTTCGTGAATCTATATGTTTTAGCACCGTTTGTTTTAAAAATACTATTTAGGTAGCACATTCGGATTTGTTGAACAAAAATAGATAATCCTTATATTGGACAACGATCGGTCTCAAACACCGTGAAATCGCAGTTTTTTAGGCAGCGTCAGTGTTGCCGCGTCACCATTCGCGTCAAACCTGTCAGTCCGATGCGGCAAGCCGCGTCATAATGACAAGACGGACGCAAAAACTTAGTTTCCGCGGCATGAAGCAGTGATGAGCTGCCGTTCATCAGAGGTGAGCGGCCGCTCAGTTTTGTTTTGTTGCAATCTTCAGGGTTTCATCGAATTTCTTGAGCCCAAGCCCAATATGTAATTATTTCTGGTTTACTTTGAAAATCTGGTAAAAAATAATCGGCGAGCAAAATAGACCCAAAGAAAACTTTTAATTGAAAATCAAGATCAGTAGGATACCTTGTTGACAGCTCTCTCAGCCCAGGGGGAGTGCTGTTTTAAAGGTTTGAAACCACCTAAGAATCAAGTGGTGGCTTTTAGTACGCCCTACATAGATGACCCCTATGATGCTCCAACGGTTACTTTGTTTCTTGTGTGATGTTCTGGATGGATCTCAACGACCAGGTTCAAGCATTGATGGCTTATAAAATTCTCTTAGTGGTTGAGACCCGAGCACTCGGTGGTGGGTCCCATTCCTTGAGTGACCCCATGCTGTTTGCTTGAGGTTCCAGTGTTGCTAGAAAATTCAATGTCTGATTGCACACTGTTTTTATCTGTTTTTTTTTTTTTTGCTTCATATATGTTTCCGGGAATTGAGACGTGGGCACCCAGTGATATGCTTCATTTTTATGTTGATTACTTTTCTGGTGATGCTTGAACTCGGAGATGTTGAAATGCATTATTCATATGTTTTTGGTCAAGACCCAGCCACTTGGTGATCCGTGCCAATTCCTTGAAAGCTTGTTTGCTGATTCATGTGTCCTTTTTTTGTGCATACTCCTCGTCTGCCCATTTGGGTAACACAATGAAGGCAAAGCCTGGTGAGCTAGCCACCAGTCGCGATTACATAAGTCTAGTGCCTACTCATTGTACTTTCTCCTTTGTTCTTGAATGATATGTTTCATACTTAGAGACTGTGGTGTTGCAGTTTTTCCTGGCAGAGCTCTAGTTTCATCTAGCATGGGTCTGCATGCCTTAAACACTTTTTCCCATCTTCTCATCCATATCACGTGAGTGACTATCTTATGAACACACAACAAGAGGATCAGAGTTGAATCAAATTCTAGAGCCATGGATTTTCTTGTGGGGTAGTCATGCTCGAAGTTGCTAAAGGCATACATTCCCACCATCCTTGTGTCTCCCCCCATTGTCACTTGTTTTTGTTTCAGACCTGTGACCTGTGCAATGTCTCATGTGGCAAGCTAGGAAATCATTTGTGGTAGATATTCTCAGTTCATTGTGTATTCAATGACTGAAACTCTTTCTTCCTCCACCAGATATGTCACATAGTTCAGGTGACACAGAAAAATATGGGTATCCATTTTATACATGTACAATTCTTCCAAACCATTGAGCAGAATTTGCACAAATTTACTATGCCACAAACCCAACCATACCAATCCTAAGGACTAGGGTTAGTATGGTTGGCTTGCAGCATTGCCAAAGGCCTTTCTCTGCCATTAGATTGACTGAAAAAAGAGGAAGGCCTTTAACAATGCTATTATTCTGATCAAATGTGCACTCTCTCCCCTGCAAACCATGCCTCTTCCTTAGCACAATGATGCTCCATGGTTGTAGCCATCTCAGAGCCTGGCCCGCTGCCCCTGAACCAGTTCTCCTTTCTACCTGTTTTCACGGTATCAACAGCTCTTCCCATAATCACTGTGTCATCGGACACATGGAAGAGGGTCTCGCCAATTCTGCTGTGCCAGATCCGGAGAGTTTCACCAACTCTCTTCCCCCACTACTCTTCCCTCTTCGCAAGTGCTCTTCCCTCTTCGCAAGTTCTCCACGTACGCCATTAGTTCTGTACGTAAAGCACCTCTTTTGCAGTGAGGAACTGTCCAAAATTCTCTCCTGGTTTGAACACAAGCTACTCAATGAACGTGCTTAGCTTCTTGCTTGTAGCCACTGCCTGCACATGCATTTGGCATGCTTCCACTTGCGTGCCGGCTACATCTCAGAACAAGACAGGAGACAAGTATGAGATTTTGCCAAGTTCTGACCAATTACCAGTGACTAAGACATGAATGAACCCCTCTATGCACCTCCCAAATCTTAAATTCACGTACATACAAATCACCAATCCACCTTATCATACCCCCACTCCCCACCCCCCCTGGATCTACCTTTCAACCATCATTGCAAAGTATTCCTCCAGGACCCTCCAGTCCCCCCGTCCACCCACAACGTTCTCTAGAACAACTCAACCCACCTTCCCCTCACCCCATACCTGGCCGGCCCATCCCCCCCCCC